>CM021101.1:314692337-314726835 GCA_007115665.2 Sequoiadendron giganteum | reverse complement strand
TATGGACGTTGCAGCAAAACAATGAGCCTAAAATTGATGGTCAAACAGTTGTCACAACATTTTTACAATTTGGCTTTTTGAAAAAAAAACCCCCCACCTCTCCCTTTGTGGGGCATGGTACACCTGCACAATCCCTGTGTAGGGGTACCTACCACCTGATTTGATTTAAATTTTAAAACAATTTTTTTGAAAGTTAAAGCTTTAAAAAATAAATTGATTTTATAATGAAAAAAAATTGTAAATATTTTTTTGACAATTTTTTTACCTCGTGATGTGTGCAAGAGGCCGTATGGCCCCTGTGAGGTAATTTTTTTTTGCCCCGGGGTGACCTACTCCAAATTGACAAATTATATATTGAAATAGGGGTTTCTAGGCCTTCTGAGCATAATGGTTAGGTTCATTTGGGCTCAAAACGCTCTGAAAAATCAGGAACCCCTTGGATCTAGCAAAAAAGCCCTTTCTTCAAACCCTCACAGATCTGTCAAATGAAAGCCAAATTTGATAAAACAAAGGTCAATCTTGATTATTCCGACAACTTTGGATTCAATGGAGAGGTTTGATTTGACCCTAGATTCACTTAAAAATAGCTTTAAGGAAAAATCTCACAGAAAAGGAACAAGAAGCTTGCAGATCTGGAGCTTTGATACCATGTAGAAGTTGATAATCCAACCTCACAGATCCCAATGAACACTTTGAACCAAATAACCTATCACCAAAGGAGATCAAGAGACACAAGAATGTTTCTCTGCAAAAGCAAAAGATGCATTACCCAAGAAGTGAATAATTATAAAGAGATCAATCCTTAAGAAAGGAGATCGAAACCTAAAGTGAGAACCCTAGGATGAAGATTAAATTAGCATGTGACAAGTGTCAAGATCATAATGAACGAGACATCATGACTAATTTAATAATGTAAAATAAAGATTCCTAAGTTTAGCTTAAGTGAAATAAAGTAAATGTGACTTAATTAATTAATCAACATGATTAAATTAATCAAGTAAACAACCTATTACTCTAATAGGATGCACTTTCTTGGGGTTTTTTTAATGTTTTTGATGTTTTACAATATTTTGAGGTTATTTTTGATTTTTTTCGAGATTGTTTTAGAAATGTTTTGGTTTTAAAATTTTCCAATGTTTTTGTTTTTTTTTGAGATTTTGACCAAGAACCTAACCTATGGACCTATCCTAAAGGCCTTGGGAGTTGATCAAAGATTAGGCTTTCCTATGTTATATATACAGAGACCACATAGTTCAACTGACATAGACTTAGTTTTTGATGAGATATGAACAAATTAATTGCTAGTTTATTGTGACGGACTCCTAAAGGACTGACCTATTTTATCTTGGGGGAACATCGATGATGGCTTTTCCTACATTCATGCTCAGAGACCCGTAGTTTGACATGATGACTCTATTTTTTGAACTTTTTTTTGGATTTTTTGTATGATTTGGATGTTTTTGGATTTTATGAATGTTTTTGGATTTTTTTGATTTTAGGAAAATCTCAAGAATATACATGAATCTGATCCAAATGTGGGTAAAAGAAGATTCCCCAGTATGATGCGATAGAATACTCTAATATAGGTAGGAAAAATTAACCATAGAAATGTTCCAAGTAGTACTAGGAGAGAACATGATACAAACACAAGATCAAGCTATGATGTAGATGCAGATGGGTGTCAAAAGGATCAATGGAATGTGATGGATGATGCAAAACAAGCCATAGAGATCATGGTGAATGGAAAGTGATTATTTACACAAGGCACCTATTTTCTAGGTTTTCACCAAGATACTTTCCCAAAGCGCCACCGAAGTGCTTTTCACTAGAGGATGATTTTTATCTTTACTGTTTTCAATCATTTTTTTTGATTTTTTGGATTTATACCTTGCAACTTAGGGATAAATATTTTTGAGATGCGAGGTGTTGATAGGCTCTTGAAGAGGCTTTCCCTTAGGTGTTGATAGCTGGTATACTCCTAATTTGTAGCTTGCTGTGACAATGAAAGGCCCCAACCAGTTGGGTTCAAACTTGCCCTTGCTATCTGGATTCAACACATTTTTTATGATTTTATTTCATTACAAGCTCACCAACTTGAAATGATCAATTCCGGATCTTCTTATTGTAGCTCCTCTTTAGACAATTCTAGTAGACTTATAGATGGTTCAGAGCATTCATGCACCACTCATCCAATTGTTCCATCTCGTTCACTCATGATACCCGCTATTCATCATCTATAATGAGATTTTGTAGTGATATTCTTAGGGATGGGAGCTCAATCTCAATAGGGAGGATGGCTTCTGATCTATAGACCAGGGAGAATGGGGTTGCACCTATTGGTGTGAAAATACTTTTTCGGTAAGCCCATAGGGCGGGGTTCAATTACAAGTGCTAGTCACAACCAACTTCATTGACTGTCTTTTTGAGGATTCTTAGGATGGTTTTATTTGTAGCCTTCGCTTGGTCATTACCCTGGGGGTAGTATAGAGTAGAAAAGCAATGCTGGATATTGAATTTCTGGCATAGGTCTTGAGTATCTTGGTTTTTGAAAGGTGTCCCATTATATGAGATAATGGCTTATGGGACATCATAGCGACATACGAGGTAATTCAAGATGAACTTAGTAATTTTATTTTCGATGATATAGGTCATAGGAATGGCCTCTACCCACTTTGTGAAGTACTCCATAACAATTATAATGAACTTGCGTCCATTAGATGAGGTGGGGGTGTTTTTCTAATGAGATTGAGTCCCCACTATGAGAAGGGCCAAGGTGTTACAATCGGGTGGAGCTCTTGAGATTGTGCATGGATGAGGTCCCCATTTTGTTGATATTGCAAGCACTTTTTTGACATATTCGTGAGCTTCCTTCTCCATTGTCGGCCAATATTACCCTGTTCTCATTAGCTTCTTGGCCAAGGTCATACCACTCAAATGTGAACCAAAAATACCATTGTGTACCTCAGTTAAAGAAGTCAAAGCTTCCCCAACATTTAGGCATCATAAAAGGGTTCCTTCAATACTCCTACGGTATAGGGTTTCACCTAAGATAACAAAGAGGGATGAATTCTTGAAAAAGGCTCGTTTAAGGTTGAGAGTGATATTGGTCAGGAGGATTCCTATTCTTAAGTAGGTGTATATGTCATGATACCATGGGTTACTGGGACCAACAATTTTACACACAAATTCAGACTCTAGTACCTCAAAAGTTGGTATGAGAAGTTGCTCTACCAGGAATTCATGTTTAAGGACATTGTGTGGGATGTACAACAATGATCCAATCATTTCCATGACGTTCATTGCTCTGTTGTTTTCCCTTGGTATTTTCTCAAACGTGATATCAATGAAGAATTCTTTGAGGTCTTCCACCAGTTTATTCTATGGGGTCAACTTGTCATCTTTTATCTGGTACTCATCATTGACTTGTTTGATGATTAGTTGAGAGTCCCCATATAAACTTTAAGAGCCATGATTTTCCACTGCATTGCTATTCTGAGTCTAATCACAAGGGCTTCATATTTGGAAATGCTGTTAGTGCAAGGGAAAGATAACCTGTAGGATTTAGGAATACAATCCCCTTGTGGTGTAATGAAGAAAAAACCTGCTCCTAATCCATGTTGTGTATATGACCCATAAAAATAAACCTTCCAATGATTTGTGAAATTGAGGTTGACCACAGACTCATCTAGGAATTTTGATATAAGCGAGTTCTCTGAATAGATGGGTGCTTCTGCTAATTGATCGACAATCACTTGTCCCTTGATAGCTTTTCTTTCCACATATTCAATGTTGTATTCTAAGAGGATAATGACCTACTTAGTCATCTGCCCTGTAAGTGTCATCTTGGAAAGTAAATAATTGAGGGGGTCTATTTTGGTGATTAGTTTAATTTGATGGGCTAACATGTAGTGCCTGAATTTATGTGAGGAAAACACTAATACTACGCAAGCCTTTTTGATGAACGTATAATTTAACTCATGCCCTACCATGGTTTGGATGATATAGTATATGTCTCTCTCCTTCCCCATCTTGTCATGCTATGCTAATAGATCTCCAAGTGCTTCTATCGTTGTTGATATGTACAAGATCAGTGGATTAGGTGGCATGAGTATTGGTGGTGTCAACAAGTATTCTTTGATTTTTTTAGAATGCTTGATCACACTTTTCGTCCCACTTGTATGCTACCACCTTGTGGAGCAGATGAGAATAAGGGACAACCTTGTATGCCAATCGTACTATGAACCGACAAATGGATTGGAGTCTTCCTTGTAAACCCCTTAACCATTTAAATGTTTTTGGCACCTCCATTTCAAGAATTGCTTTGACTTTGGCTAGGTCTATCTTGATCCCTCTCAATGATACTATATACCCTAGAAGCTTTCCTGATTATACAACAAAGAAACATTTCTTAGGGTTGAATCTAACCTTATATTCTTCTAGCCTATCAAAGATGGAGCTTAGTGTTACTATGTGGTCTCGATGCTTCCTTGATTTGGCCAATATTTCATCCACATAATATTCTATGAACTTGTGGATCATGTCATGAAAAATGAGTCATGTCCTTTTGATAGGTGGTTCTAGCACTCTTCAAACCAAACAACATCATGGTCTAGTAGTATGTACCACATGGTCTAGTAGTATGTACCACATGGACAGGTAAAGGTTGTTTTATGCTGATCATATTTCACTATCATTATTTGATTGTACCCTGAGAACCCATCCATTAGTGACAAAATTTCATTCCCTATTGTTTGATATACAATCATGTCAATGTTAGGAAGGGGAAAATCATCCTTAGGGAAAACTTTTTTTAGGTCCCTGAAGTCAATGATGATCCGTATGCCCCCAGTGGGCTTGGTGATGGGTACCAAGTTTGAGACCCATTCAAGATAATGAATGGGCCTTATGAAGCCAACATCCATGACTAGTTTCTACAACTCAAGTTTAACTAACAATGTGATTTGTGGATGCATCTTCCTTAGTTTTTGCTTCACTAGCTTCACCTTTGCATATACTACAAGATGATGAACCACAACCTCTGGATTGAGTCTCAGCCTGTTAGCATAGGTCCATACAAATTTTACCTTTCTTTCTCTCAAAAATGCAGCTAGAAGTTCATGTTCTTTAGTCAGAGGTGATTCTGCATAGAAGGTTATGTGTGGTGTTTCTTCAGTCCCCAAGTTGGTGGGGTTACACTTCTCTTCCAATAGTGTTGACTTCTCCTGATGAATAGAATTGAGGGGAAGATTAAATCCCTCATCCTTGGGTGCCTTAGAGAGGTTTTCACCCTCAGATGTGTCCTTTGTTTTTACTATTCTCAGGTCATAAATTTCCACATCATGGTTTTCACTTAAAGACCTAGAGATTGCTCTTATATTTTCACTTTTGCGACTAAGGGATTCAATTGTCTCCCCATAGTATGCATGTGTGTCTATCTCAATGTAAAATCTTTCTTTATGGTCTCCACATGGTATAGTATCCCATAGTCCCATGAATTCCGAGAGGGCCTCATCATTTTTGAATGTGTCTAAAATTGGTGGTCCTCATTGGTCATAGTCTATTAGTTGGGGATACACTAGCTTTAATTCATGGGTTTGGTTGTTGGACTCAAAAGACACAGTGGAAATAATGAATAGGGAAGAGTCCTCAAATAACAAGAGTAGGTCAGTGAGGGAATCCTCATCACTACATACATCAGTTATATCGAAGGTATAGTTGCCTAAGGGTAGACCTATGGATGCTGGTAATTGAGGAGGAGCTTTAACTATTTTTACATGGGTACTTCTACCATACGTGGTTATCTTTGAAGGAGTACATCCAAGGCCAAGATTCTATATGTGCTTCTCAGCAATGATGGGTTCTAAAAATCCATTGTTAGTTTTCCTGAGTTTCTTGTTCTTGTTATAGCCCATGCGAAGCATTAACTGTAGCCCTTTATTATCATCATCCATTGGAAGAACTGGTATAGGTATTTCATCTTGATATAACAAGATTGATATGTCCTTTTCATCAACCAATTCTTGGCTTAGGTCCCCCTAACTTCTGAATCTAGAAGGGTTTGCTGTGAATGTTTGAGATAATGTGTCGATTGGTTGTGGCTGTCCATGGGACTTAGGAGATTGAGATAACTCTCCTACTAGAAAGGCACCTTTCTGTTGAATCTCTATTGTGCTATTTTTTCCTTGATGACAATTTGTACTACAGTCTAGCATCTTGGTGATGGTTTACTTAGTTGATCTTCTTTTCTAATTGGCATATTTAATTCACTTTGGATACTATATATGGTGGCATTGATATCTTGACTCCATGTACAGATCTTGGTTGAGGTACTCTAGTTACAGGTTCTTTGTTCTATTGATCATGTTTCTTTTCAGTTTTAAGAAAACCCTATTGGGTTTCCTTAATCAATTGATAATGGTTTATCGTATGTGAATTTAGCATGAAAAATTAGTCTTCACTATACCTCATAAGTCATTGGAAATTATTTGGCATTGGCACATTATATAGCATTATATATAACAAGGTGGCAATCGACATTGATATTTTTGGATATCTTTTGGCATTAAAAATGTTTGGCACACTATAAGAATGCATATTATATTGCATTTGGGTTAATGATAGCAATTGAACAAGGCTTAAAAGCTAACATCAGGTATAAATCTTGTCTTTGGTAAGGTCGTAAATGTCTTACCGTGGTACCACTGACAATTAAGCTAGTAATTGCGGTAGTGCGGTGAAAGCTATTAGCGACAAGCAAGAAAACTGACACTACATCGTGGGCTGTCAAAAGGGAAACTATGGTAGTGTGATTAAAATGGTTAGTGACAAGTAAGACAACTACCACTACACCATGGACAGTTAGAAAGGAAACCACGGTAGTGCGGTGGAAGTGGCTAGTGGCATGCAAGATAGTTATCACTATACTGTGGGTTGTCAAAAGTGTAATCGAGGTAGCATGGTGGAAATAGTTAGTAGTATGTAAGGTAGCTACCGCTATACTGTGAGTAGTTCGAAGAAAGACCGTGGTTGAGCGGTAAGGAAGCAAATGCCAAATAATGCCTATCAGCATGCAAGTCATTGATCTTCCCATGGATTTCAAATGATATAATCAATTTTTGATTTATTAATGATAGTATTCTTGGACTTCAAATGATATCAATCTTGGTAAAGTTTTTTGATTGATTTATTTGGAAGCTTAGGGAAAAAATTGTGCTTCACTTGTTCAAGGGTTTGGAACCATATTCTTTCCACCTCCATGGAATCTCTCTCTCAGCCATTTCACTATTTAATCGACTATTTTTCTGCAACTCTTGGACACTGAATGGGGAAGCTTGAAAGACCATCACCATGGTCATTTCTCTTATCAGGTTCTTGGCATCGGGTGAATGCTCAAAATAGCAATGTGGCACGGGATGCTCAGCTACTCTGCAGATCCAATAAATTGCTCATGGAAAATTATTTTTTGGTCTTCTTAGGCTACTTGAGAGGACAATTTTTCAGTCCGCCTTCTATATTTTCACAATGCTTGAGTACTCCTGTCTGAAGACCTTATTCAGATTGATCCTTCCCTCATGATCATGGTAACATCTAGAACTATTGCTTGATAGTAGCATGGTAACCTAATAATTATCTTTGAGTAATTCTTTGAAAGTGAAAAATGAGCAACTGTTGTAACCCTTATGGGAATTTAATGATGTAAAATGTAAAAAGAGGAAAACAAAGAGATTAGGGTTTAATCATTACTGAAAAACCTGAAAAAGTCAAAAGATAACAATAGAGAAACATTTAAGATTTTTGCTTGAGATAGAAAAATGAATTCTTGTGTGGAAAAAGATTGAGAAAATAGTGTATTAACTATCTTTGAAAAGCATCATGAAAAATGTATGAAAAAGAGTGTGAGAAAAAGAAATTTGTACAACCACTGATAATACAGTTTGATGAGAAGCTGTAGTGAGATAGTAACAAGATTTTCCTCAAGTTGTCTTAAGGCTTGACAATGGGTGGAACTCTGAAGAGTCATTCTTGACTTTTAAGAATTCTACACATTGTCTGTCAAGAGGCACTTGACAGAAATCAGGGAAACAGAGAGATCCTCTATATCATTGTATGTTCAATTGAAAAACACAAAAGGGGTTGGTGCTCCTTAAGATTGGTGTCTCTAAATAGAGGGGTTGGTGTTCCTTGAGCTGGTGCTCGAAAATCAGCCTTTGAGGCATTGTCAAAATAATTATTGAAATGAAAGCCTGAAAAAGGCAGCAGGTTCAGGAGTGGTTTTTCTACCCCAGGAGGGTTTTCCACTCATCATATCTGGTGTCTACTTGAGTTTTTGTGATTCATTTGGTTCAGTTCTTTATTGCTTTAAAATTATATGTTTCACTATTCTCATTTCAGTTTATGTGATTGCATTCAATACATGAATGATTCTATCATTGATAAATGAGAGCATATATGTGGTTTATTTCAGTTTCAGTTAAATTTGGTAAGAAGTTAATAACATTGATTCACCCCCCCCCTCTCAGTGTCTTTTCACTCGAATAATTGGTATCAGATCTTAGGGTCCTCTAATAGGTCTTTCCAACCTAGGATTGATTATGACTTGGAGTCTATTAAAAATGTCTCAAGCTCATGAAGGTACTTCTATGACTAGAGCTCCATTATTTGATGGAATTGATTATGTATTCTGGAAAATTAGAATGGAGACTTATTTAACTTCTATTGACCTCGATGTCTGGAGCATAGTATTATCAAATTACAATGTACCAACTACTTTTCCTACTTCTTCTGATAAAAATAAAAGATATGAAACCAATGCAAGAGAAAAAAATGCTCTTTTGTGTGCTCTGACTAAAGATGTCTTCATCAAAGTCATGCACTGGAGTTCTGCTAGGGAAATCTGGACTAAACTTGAAACTATCTATCAAGGAAATAAAAACTTACAACAATCAAAAGTCGTCACTTTAAAACACCAGTTTGAAGAGTTAAAAATGAGGGACAATGAAAAATTCGCTAACTAATTTTTGAGAGTTGATGAAATAGTCAATGCCATGAAGGGTCTAGGAGAAGAAGTCAAGGAATTTGATGTTGTAACCAAGGTCATCAGAACCTTACCAACAAAATTTGAATCTAAGGTAGCTACTCTGGAAGAGAAGAGACACTTTACTCGACTTACCCTTGATAGCCTACAAGGCACTCTAACTGCCTATGAAATGAGGATTAGTGAAAACAACACCTCTGCAAAAGAAACGACATTTAATGTTGAAAGGAAAGAAAAGGAAGAGCTCACTGAATCAAAATTTTCTGATTCTAAAGAATCCCACTTTGTGAGGAAACTCAAAAAGGGTTCTGGAAAGTATAAAGGAAAACTTCCCTTCAAATGCTTTAACTATGGAAAAATAGGCCGTTTTTCTACAAAGTGACCCTATGGTGACACAAACAGTGATAACGAAAAAATATGAAAGAATTGCCAAGAAAAAGGCTTATAGACCCAAACATAAATTCAATTTCAAAAAGAAGAAAAGTCTATTCAGCAAAAATGAAATAGACTTTGAATCTAAAGATTCTTTAGATGAAGAGGATGAAAATCTCTTCATGGCTGAAATCATTCAGCAAGATGAAACTAACAATAATGATGCTGAAGATGGTGAAGTGGATTATGAAGGAGAACTGAAATGTGCTCTAAAAGAGCTAAGGAAACTTAAAAAACAAATGCGTGCTCAAGAACAAAATACTATTCAATATACTTCACAAGAGCAACTCATAAATCTCAAGATAGTCTCGTTAAAAACTCAACTTGAAGAATCTAAAAGAGTTGAAGACTGTCTTTGTATTGGAATAAGCTTTAAAGATCAAGAGATTCAAAAAATTGAACATGAGATTGTAGATCTCAGAAAGACCATTAAGAAATATGAGAGCACTCTTAAATTGAATGACATGCTTAGTAAATAGAAAATGAACAATGACAAAACTGGTATTGGTTTTTTGAAAGGTGAATGTTCAAATAATAATGCAAAGGACAATGTTGTTGCTGGAAATAAAAGTCCTCAACTCAAACATCCTGATTTTGAAAAGGATCATGTTCATCCTTTTAGGAGCAACAAAATGACTTATAACTCCTACCCTTTATTTTATGGGTATTGTTACTTCTGCAAAAAATTTGGTCACAAGGTGAACTCTTGCAGATTTATGAATTCTAGAACAACTAGATTTGGTTTTAGGTAGAATCATGGCTTTGCAAGACATATTAGATGTTTCACATGCAAGTATTTGGGTCATTCTGCTAAGCAATGTAATACTGATCAATAGAATAAACATCTAAAAACAATCAAGGTCTGGAAACCCAAAGCTGTCAACAACATAGAACAAACTATGCTAGTTCATAATTCCTTCCACTCAAAGAAAAAGGAATTATGGGTCCTAGACAGTGGTTGTTCAAACCACATGACAGGTGACAAATAAAAAATTACTAATCTGGAAGATTATGTGGCTGGATATGTAAAGTTTGGAGACAACTCTGGAATTCAAATCAAAGGTAGATGATCTCTTTTTCTGAATGAAGACACTCCTATCTACAATGTGTACTATGTAGAAGGATTAAAACATAACCTTCTGAGTGTCAGTCAAATCTATGACAGTGGCTATCAAGTTGTGTTCACTTCACAGGGGTGTGAAATTGAAAACCAGTCTGGAAAAGTTGTTGCTATTGGAAGAAGGACCAAGGGAAATGTCTACAACTTACTTGACACTTCTGGACATGAAAACAATCAAGGTATGTTCTTGATGAGTCATGTTGAAGAAATTTGGCTGTGGCACAAGAGACTAGGTCATATTAATTTTGACAATATGGTTAGAATTAGTAAAAATCAGAATGTAAGAGGTCTACCTATTCTTAGAAAGCCTGATAATGTTGTATGTAAAGAATGTCTTAAGGGAAAGAAAACTAAGGTAAGCTTTAAATCCAAGGAACACTCTTCTACTAGACCTTTGCAAAATGTTCATACTGACTTATGTGGTCATACAAGGACTAGATCTATCAATGGTGAGAAATATTTCATGCTATTTGTTGATGACTACTCTCATATGGTATGGGTTACCTTTCTCAAGAATAAATCGAAAGCTTTTGAACATTCTAAAGTCCTTAGAAAAATTGAAATGTTTAAGATTTGAAAAAGGTGGTGAATTCACCTCACAAGAGTTCATAGATTACTGTGACAAACATGGCATACAAAGATAGTATGCTACTGTCAGAACACCCCAACAGAGTAGGGTAGTTGAGAGAAAGAACAAGATTGTAAAAGAGATGGAAAGAACTATGCTGAATGAAGCAAATCTTCCAAACATGTACTGGAAAGAAGTTGTTCATACAATGTGTACATTTTGAATAGAGTCTAGATCAGAGTGAAATCAAGTTTCACTCCATATGAACTGTGGTATGGTAAATCTGCCTCAATTAAATATTTCAAAATATTTGGCTGCAAATGTTTTATCAAGAGAGACGATGATAACTTAGGCAGTTTTCAATCTAAGATAGATGAAGGTATCTTCTTAGGATACTCTATTCACCACAAAGCTTTTAAATTCTTTAAAAATAGACTAAATAAGATTGTTGAATCTGTAAATGTCAAATTTGATGAAAATCTCCTTTTAGATGCTGAACCTATGCAGGATGATGAAGAGGGAGAATTTGAACTTGATATAATTTCTGAAGGCTTTGAAACTGCAAAGCCTAAAACAAAATCAGCAAGTCCTAAACTAGTTGAAGTAAAATTTGAAGATGCTAAAACCAACTCTGAAAAATGTGTAACTAAAACTCCTTCAAAATCTCTTGCTAGAAACCATCCTAAAGATCTAATTGTAGGAGATAAATCAGTTGGAGTTCAAACAAGGAAAAGAAAAGTTAACTATGATGAAAAAGCTCACATAGCTGAGCTTACTAATTTTTGTTTCATCACTCAGTTTGAGCCATAAAATTGTGGTGAAGCTCTAATTGATGAATGATGGCTTAATACAATGCAAGATGAAATTGATTAGATTGAGAAAAGTCAGACTTGGGAGCTAGTCCCAAGACCAGATGACAAAAACTTCATAGGAGGTAAGTGGATTTTCAGAAATAAACATGATGAAAATGGTCATGTTGTTCACAACAAGGCTAGATATGTCTTCAAAGGATATGCTCAGCAAGAAGGTATTGAATTCGGTGAAAATTTTGCACCAGTTGCTAGGCTTGAATCAATTAGAATTTTATTGGCATATTCTATTTCCAAAATTTTTACTTATATCAAATGGGTGTAAAAATTGCCTTTTTGAATGGGTACTTAAAAGAAGAAGTTTACATAGAACAACCCGAAGGGTTTACCTGTAAAAACAAACCCAATCATGTCTATAGGCTGAAAAAGGCTCTATATGGCCTAAAACAAGCTCCTAGAGCTTGGTACTCTAGATTGGATAGTCACTTACTATCAAAAGGTTTCATTAGAGGAGGAGTAGATAGTAATCTATATGTTAAAATTGAAGGGTTTGATATTCTTGTTGTTGAAATTCATGTTGATGACACCATTTTTGGTTGCGACAATATTGCCTTGAGTCAAAAATTCTCATAGATTATGGAATCTGAATTCAAAATGTGTATGTTGGGAGAACTGTCCTTCTTAGGTCTTCAAATTTCACAACTTGAATCTGCTATCTTTCTATCTCAAACAAGATATGCAAGAGAAATGTTAAAAAAGTTTGAAATGGATGAATGTCATCCAGTTAGCACTACAATGGCTACAGGCTGTAAACTTAGGAAGGTTGATGACTCTCCTGCTATCAACCCAACTAACTATAGGTCAATGATAGGTAGCCTATTATATCTAATAGCCTCAAGACTCGACAAAATGCAAGTTGTTTGCATGGTTGCTAGATTTCAGGCATCTCCTAAGAAATCCCACATCAATGCTGTTAGAAGGATTCTTAAATATGTACAAGGAACAATTGATTATGGGCTCTAGTATCCCAGAAGCAATGATTTCTCATTAGTGGCATATACTAATTCTGACTAGGCAGGTTTTCTAGATGATAGGAAAATCATGAGTGGTGCTGCTTTCTTTCTTGGTGATCGTTTAGTGGCTTGCCATAGAAAAAAAAAAGAATTTGTTTCACTCTCTACTACTGAAGCAAAATATATTACTGCCACTGCTTGCTGTACTCAGGTAAGATGGATGTCACAGACATTATCTGACATGGGTATTGAAATCCCTAAACCTATTTCTATTGTGTGTGATAATACTAGTGCAATCAATATCTCAAAAAATCCTGTAATGCACTCTCGCACTAACCACATTGCTATTAAGTTTCATTTTCTTCATGAAAAGGTGCTGGCTAATGAGGTTTCTATGCAATATGTTCCTACACAAGCACATGTTGCTGAAATTTTTACAAAACCGTTGGCTAAAGATGTTTCTGAAAGACTTAGGTCTAGATTGGGAGTTGTCTCTCAATCTCTGTTATCTTAATCAGTCTATCCTGGTGATAGGGGGAGCTGGTTAGCTCTTCCCGCAGCTCATACTTTGCTACTCAAAGGTTACATCTGTAATTTTTTGGGAATTCACAGTTGTTTCTGGTTTATCTATGTTGACTTCCCTTTATCCTTGTGTTAAAAAAGGGGAGAACTATGAGCATTCGGTTCTAGTACTATATTTTGGCTTGGTGGCTCATTTTTTCCATCAAGGACAAAGGGGGAGTTTGTTGAATCTCTATTGTGCTAATTTGTCCTTGATGACAATTTGTACTACAGTCTGGCATCTTGGTGATGGTTTACTCAATTGATCTACTTTTCTAATTGGCATATTTACTTCACTTTGGATACTATATATGGTGGCATTGATATCTTGACTCCATGTGCAGATCTTGGCTGAGGTACTCTGGTTACAGGTTATTTTTTCTACTGATCAAGTTGCTTTTCAGTTTTAAGAAAACCCTATCAAGTTTCCTTAATCAAATAATAATGGTTTATGGTATGTGAATTTAACATGCAAAATTCATCTTCACTATACCTCATAAGTCATTGGACATTATTTGGCATTGGCACATTATATAGCATTATATATAACAAGGTGGCAATCGACATTGATATTTTTGGATATCTTTTGGCATTAAAAATATTTGGCACACTATAGGAATGCATATTATATTGCATTTGGGTTAATGATAGCAATCACACAAGGCTTAAAAGACGACAACAAGTATAAAGCTTGTCTTTGGTAAGGCCGCAAACATCTTACCATGGTACCATTGACAGTTAAGTTGCTAACCACAGTAGTGCGGTGAAAGATGTTAGCGGCAAGCAAGACAGCTACTGCTACACCATGGGTTGTCATAAGGGAAATTGTGGTAGTACAGTGAAAACGGTTAGCGGCAAGCAAGACAGCTACCGCTACACCGCGGGCAGTCATAAAGGAAACCATGGTAGTACGGTGGAAGCGGCTAGCGACATGCAAGACAACTACCTCTATACCGTAGGCTACTAAAAGTGAAACCAAGGTAGCACAGTGGAAATAGTTAGCGGTATGTAAGGTAGCTACCGCTATACTGTGAGTAGTCTGAAAGGAGACCGCGGTTGAGCGGTAAGGAAGCAGATGTCAAATAATGCCTGTTGACATGCAAGTCATTGATCTTCCCATGGATTTCAAATGATATATTTAGTTTTTAATTTATTAATGACAGTCCTCTCGGACTTCAAATGATATCAATATTGGTAAAGTTTTTTGATTGATTGCTTTGGAAGTTTAGGGAAAAACTTGTGCTTCATTTTTCAAGGGTTTGGAACCATATTCTTGCCGCCTCCATGGAATCTCTGTCTCAACCATTTCACTATTTAATCGACTATTTTTCAACAACTCTTGGACACCGAATGGGGAAGCTTGAAAGATCATCACCATGGTCATTTCTCTTATCAGGTTCTTGGCATCAGGTGAATGCTCAAAATAGCAATGTGGCACAGGTTGCTCAGCTACTCTGTAGATCCGGTAAATTGCTCATGGAAAATTCTTTTCTGGTCTTCTCAGGCTGCTTGAAAGGACAATTTTTCAGTTTTCCTTCTATATTTTAACAATGCTTGAGTACTCCTATCTAATGACCTTATTCAGATTGATCCTTCCATCATGATCATGGTAAAATCTGAAACTATTGCTTGAAAGTAGCATGGTAACCTAATAATCATCTTTGAGTAATTTTTTGAAAGTGAAAAAGAGCATTTGTTGTAACCCTTATGGGATGTAATGATGTAAAATGTAAAAAGAGGAAAACATAGAGATTAAGGTTTAATCATTACTGAAAAACCTGAAAATTCAAAAGATAATAGTAGAGAAACATTTACGATTTTTTCTTGAGATAGAAAAATGAATTCTTGTGTGGAAAAATATTGAGAAAATAGTGTTTTAACTGTCTTTGAAAAGCATCATGAAAAATGTATGAAAAAGAGTGTGAGAAAAAGAAAGTTGTACACACCATTGATAATACAATTTGATGAGAAGTTGTAGTGAGACAGTAACAAGATTTTCCTCAAGCTCTCTTAAGGCTTGATAATGGGTGGAACTCTGAAGAGTCATTTTTGACTTTTGAGAATTCTACACATTGTCTGTCAAGAGGCACTTGATAGAAATAAGGGAAACAAAGAGATCCTATGTATCTTTGTATGTTCAATTGAAAAACACAAAAGGGGTTGGTGCTCCTTGAGTTGGTGCTCAGAAATCAGACTTTGAGGCATTGTCAAAATAATTATTGAAATGAAAGCCTGAGAAAGGCAATAGGTTCAGGAGTGGTTTTTCTACCCCAGGAGGGTTTTCCACTCGGCATATCTTGTGTCTACTTAAGTTTCTATGATTCATTTGGTTAAGTGATTTATTGCTTTAAAATGCTATTTTTCACTATTCTCATTTCAGTTTATGTGATTGCATTCAATACATGAATGATTCTATCATTGATAAATGAGAGCATATATCTGGTTTATTTCAGTTTTAGTTAAATTTGGTAAGAAGTTAATAACACTGATTCACCCCCCCCTCTTAGTGTCTTTTCACTCCAACACATTCTTCATCTTGTAGTCTCCACATCCCTTATCTTGGATAATGAATTTAATATAAGAAATGTCAGGAATGGAGGGTGTCTTTGTCTCAAAAGTGGAGGCTAGGGTTGATGGGTCTACATACAAAGTCGTAGGGCCTTCATCATTCTTAGGAACTTGTGGGATTTTTTAATATTTGGCTTCAAGTTCTTGCAATAAGAAAATGGTTCTAGGTCACCATGAACCATGACCTCTAAGTTTTCATAAGGGAATTTAACACATTGGTGGTATGTTGATGCAACAACTTGCATCCCATGTATCCATGGGCGCCCTAGGAGAATGTTATAAGGGAGGTCAAGATCAAGGATTTGGAAAGTAGTCTCCATGATGGCTGGTCCTACTTGGATAGGAAGTTGAATGGTGCCTTGAGACACTCTTTCTTGATCATCATAAGCCTAGATTGTGATTCCTTTTCCCTTTTCAATCATATCTTTAGAAAATCCCAAATTCTTTATTAGCTTGAGAGAACAAATTTTCAATCCCGCACCTCCATCCACCAAGATCCGTTTGAATTTATTTTTATGGACAAAGACTTCAAGATGAAGTGCACAGTTATGATATGGTTAGGTTGGGAGATCCTATTCAGAGAATGTGAGGAGATGTGGTATGGTGATGTGCCCAACCATAGCTTGGAATTGGTCTACACAAAGACTTGTGGGTATGAAAGATGCAATGCGTGCCTTTTCTAGAATTTCCCTATGTGTAGGCGATATTTTTGGCAACTCCATGATGGAGATCTGGGTGGGGGTCTTCTTCAGTTGTTACAAGAAATTTTAACCATTGGCAACTGACTTTGAGTTTGTACGGGGTGATTTAGCTTGTGTGGATGGTGGACGGGGATAGTGATTTTTTCACCTTGTGTGGTGACTCCACACTCAACTTTGGACCTTGTGATATGGATAACACCTACCCATTCATCTAAAGATGCAACAACATGGTTGATGTTGCCATAAGTTTTTCCTTTTCCATTGTTGTTTTCTTTATTGTGATCCAACATCGGATTCATGTATATCTTGAGGTCCTAATTTCTAGTTGGTTTCTCAATGGTGATAGTCTTGTCATCAATAAGATCTTGGATTATGTCCTTGAGCCTCATGCAACTGACTGTCATGTGCCCCTTTATATTATGAAAATTTCAAAGGTGATTCTTTTTATACCATGGTGGTTTAACTTGAGGCTCCTAGTAATTTTCAATGACCGGGAGTGTGATGATGTTGGCTTCAATCAGTCGCTACATGAAAGATTTGATCGATTCCCCAAGCGGTGTGTACTTTCACTTTGGGGGATATCTATTTCTTGTGGATGATCTTCCTTGATCATTAACGTTGTTGAGTATTTACAGATTGGTTTGTTGTTGAGATGTGTTGGGTTGAGGAGTATTTTGGGTGTTATTTTGAGGTTGTTGGTATGATTTTTGTTGTGTGTTTGGCCTTGGAGCATTGATTACAACCTTGGCATCAACAACACCATCAATGGTAACTTTTTTTTTTCACCCATGTTCGAGGTTTGTCATTGTAGCTTGTTGATTGGTGATTGTATTGATAAATGGGTATCCCCCCTTATGCAATGAGGGGTCTTTCGATATTAAGAGATTTGGTAATGAGCTGATCATAGGTGGTGATTCACTATACTTTGAGATGGAAAGCTAAAATCCCTTCAAGATTTGAGATGATGGTTCTGACTTGTTATTCTTTTGACATAGCCCACTTGCTCCTATTGGCCTTGGATCACCATCATTGCAAGAAGGATGCAAATTTATCTCCCTTGTTTTTCTTTAGGTTGGAAAACTCTTCCAAGCTTACGTCCATGCCTATGTTAAAGGAATAATTTTGTATGAATGCATCCACAATTTCTTGGAACTTTTTGATCCCGAGAGGAAGATGGGAGAACCATTCCATGGCTGGGCTAGCCAAAATTTTGGGGAAGAGCCTGATTAGATAAGATTTATTGTAGGCAACTTCCATGCAGTGTACATGGAATTCCCTAATGTGATCCTCAAGATTTCTGGTTCCATGGTACTTGACGAATTTTGGTATCTCAAAACCTTGTGGGAACAACTTCATTAGAATGCTTCTGTCGAAGGGATAAGGGCATAAATTCCCTTGTGGTTTTGCGGTTTTCCCGATTGTATGTCCAACACTTGTTGAGAGAGATTTTTAATTTGAGCAGAAAAATCACTTTGCAGGTCAGGTGGTGGAATAAACATGTTTTGGGTTGATGTAGTGGCTTAAATGATAGGAATCATGACTTGTGGACTTGGTGGTGTGTTTGTAGGAGTTTGTTGTGCAAATAATGCTCGATGATATGCTTGTAGTTGTTGTTGTGCCAACAATGCTTATTGTTGGTCTTGTTGTTAGGCTGCCTGTTGTTGTGCTTGGTATTGCTGCAAAGCTTGTTGATAAGCCTTTTGTAGTAACAAGGTTTGTGCTTGAGCTTGTTGTGCTTAATATTGAGCTTGTTCCTATGCCTGATCTTGTGCTTGTGCTTGTGCAACTTGAGCAACATAGGAAACTTGTGTGGATTTTTGGGCTTGTCGTTGTTGTAGCAATGATTGCGCTTGCACTTGGGTAGCCTATTGGGCTTGTTTTGCGGCTTGTTGTGCCTATGCTTTTTGTGTAGCCTATTGTGTAGCTTGTTGGGCTTGGAATTTCTGGAGTACCTTTTGATAGGCTTGTTGAGCTGCTTGCAATGTGATGCTATATTGGTTGGCCATGTTTGGATTTGGTGGTGGAGGTGGAGGACTCAAAATGGTGTGAGATGGCGTGCTAAGATTTTGTTGAGGTGGTTATTGAGGTGTTTGAGTGATGACCATGGGTTGTGTGGTGGAGGGTTTGGTTGATGCACTAGGTCCTTGGGAGACCATGTTTATAGATGGTGTAATGGTTGATTGGGATGTTTTTATTGGTGCCACCTGGTGTTGCAATATTGATGGAATGCTTGGAGGATTTGGTATGTTTTATGTGTTCATTTGATTTGTAATTAGTAGATTGATTTGATTTTTTTGATTTGGGATTGGTATGTTGGGTAAAGGGGTTGTCCTAAACCTTGGATCGATGTGGATGTCGATGTTAGTGGGGGAAGTGATGGGGGATAGAAGGTATGTTTCCTTGAGAAAGTGATGATGAAGCATCAAAGATTCCCCTTGTCCAAATAAACCCCCTTTTCCTTGTGACACCATTGGGAGACAAAATTATGGCCCAAGAGGGTATGTCAGTGTTGCAGAGAAGGTAGATGCATTGTTGGTATCATGGAAAATGAGTGGAACATATGAATGCTTTGGGTCTTGAGGGACAGTATTTGTGTCCAAGTTTTGGTTACATGGGGATGCCATGTTTGAAGAGCATGAGGAAATGAACTCCCCTTGGTAGTTATGGGTTGGCTTGGAGCATGAGATGATATTGGTTGTGGGATGGGTTGCATGATATTTTGGAAGGATGGTGTGAATGATATTGGTGGCATAGTCCCAAGAGATGGTTCCACAATTGTGCTTACATCATAATTAGAAGTGAGTTTAGACCCTTCCTTTGCTAATGATAGCATGTATTGTGAAGGATTTAGTCTCATCATTGTATTGAAAATCTTTTGGTTTTCACGATTTTGGACCATCTCCATGATTTTGTCTTGAGTCATTCCTAGGGGATTGTTGGTGATATCCTCCACTTGGCAACCTCCCTCTTGAGGATCTTGTGGTTGTTGAGGAAGATTGAGTGGGGGATTGGTATATCTGATGGGGTTAAATTTAGGTGTGGTTTGACTCAAGTCACTCGAAGTGGATGTCTCTTTGTTTTGCTTCATGTTTCTCTTGTGTTGAGATCTAGTTTGGACCATAAAATAAGGATAAAATTTTAGGAATATGGGAGGAAATCCTTTAATTCCTTAGGTTGGTCTAAAATTTAGGTAAAAAGAAGAAAATCTAAGTTTTGTTTAAGGATCAAATGATGGTGATGGGATAATGAATGATGGATAGTATGAAGGATTGAACTCTTAAGAACCTTGGAGAGATACTAGACTTTAGGACCTTTGGATTTTTTAATTTTGGATTTGATTGAAATTTTGTATAATGAACTAATAAAACCCAAGATGTTGGATGTTCTATTGGAATAAAATTTATCCACAAGGTGATAATTTAACTAAGTGAATGAAGAAGGATCATCCACACACACTTAGTCAAACATGATGATTTTTGCTTTTGATTTGAAGGATTACCAAGAGTCTAGCATGAATGATTTTTTCCAAGATTCTAAGAGTTGTTTGTGAGATAGGATTTTGGTTTTTTGCTTGGGGGATGGATGAGAGTGTTGGTTTTGATCCTAGATTGAACCTAGATAGACTTCTTTTTACAAGACTTCAGTATTGAAGAGCATGCTATACTTCCTATGTGAGAAACTCAAAACGTTGAAAAAGACTTGGGTTTTGAAAATAATATATTGAGTACAAATTGGGATTGTCCTTTGAAGCACATTTGTAAAATTTATAAACCAATCTCTCTCTAACTTCGTAAAGTCTTGAAAGACATTTTTGGAGAGCCTTTGGACTAGGGTGTTTATGATGATTTGATTTGGGAACTTTGACTTTGTGGGAAATCATAAGGTAAATCACATGTGAGGCTCAATTGTCTTTTATCTTGCTTATATTTGGTTCTTTTTAGCACATCCGCACTTTCTTGTTTAGCATTTCAAACTTTGAATGTCTATGTCTCAATTTTTTTCATCCCACAAGGTCCATTGTGTGGAAATCAAGAGAATCAAGACAATAGTTCCCTATGTTTACTTTGGGGGGAATAAATTGAGATGTAGGTCCAAGTGTTTAGAATCCTTCTACAAATAAGAAACCCTAGGGAAAAGTAGTAACACATGGAATCTTCAAGGGTATTTGTTCTTCCCAAAGGGTTTTAAATTTTGATGATTTGTTGAATGTTTGTTTTCTAATGTTTTAGATCCAAGCAAAGTGTTTTGATTCCAAAGAAATGCACAACCCTAGATAGAAAATGTAATATTTGTCAGATTCCCACTTGGATTTCTTTAGTTGTTCTTATTTAGAGTGGATGATTAGAAGCTTGACCACATTGGATCTCGTCCATGACACACACTTATTAGGTCAACCAAGCTTTGATTTCTCATGAATATCCCATGAAAAAATATTCATTTGTACTAAGAATCAAAAGTATGTGGGACGACTTCGGAGGTCCAACCTCCTGACACCAACAAATAGATAGGGATTTTAGATTCTACACAAATTGGTTTGTCATCAAGGCACCCATTCAGAAGGTCACACGAGAGGTAAGATCAAACCATATAAAGATTATCACTTTCTTGTCCATAGGAGATCTTGTAATGTTGAGATTTCCTTAACATTTGAAGTTATATACCAGTTGGGAGTAGCTTGGAATTTAGCTTGTTACTAGCTTGAGTCATTCCATCGGGGTGAGTAATTTTTCCCACCAAGGAAGGCTCTCTAAAGGTAAACAATAGAAAAGAAGTGTATTTGTAGTTCGACCACCTAATGCATTTAGGAGGGAGCACACACAGTGCCTTTTCTTCACAATTACATGTTTTGTTCAATTTTAAAAACCCAAATTTAAAATGTGGTGGCAATCTCTTAGACAACCTAATGCCACTAAAATTATTTTTATTCTCAAGATCATTGTGAAGTGCAAGAGAGGTGCATACACATTCAAATGACAAGAGTTTGTAAAGAAGATTACAAAACAAGACACATACAAGTTCTTTTTAAATCCTCAAAGGCAATAATGAGTTCTTTTTAGAGCACCAAATTTGAGTGTAAAGTTGATTGTTCAATTTTTAAGACCCAAATCCAAATCTAGTGAGTTTCTAAGGTTCTTTTAACCAACTTTGAGAAAAAAAAAATCTTTTTTATGCTCTTTTTAAAACCTAAATGAAATTTAGTTAAGTTCTAAAGTTAAAGATAACAATCTCCAAAGATAGGATTATAAATGTCTCAAAAGTGTTAAAGAACACTTTTTTACAATTTTGAAAAAGAAAGTGCCATAGGAAGCTCTTCTTGTTTCCTCCTCTTCTTTATCACCTAAACCTGCAAAAGTTGGTTAGTCTACAGAAAAAAAAGCCACAAAAATAGGTCATAGGTAAAAGGCGATCAATATAAAAATGCACATTTTAAAATAAAACTAAAAATATACCTTTTACCCAGAACTAGCATCGCTTCCCATGAAGGTGTTTCTATTTGGAGTTTCCCATGTCACTCTGGTGAACTCAACATCGCTTTGTGGAAAAATAGAGGCTGCAATTACGTTGGGATATTCACCAACATTTCTATTTGGAATTCGCTCTACCAAGCGTCGAAAGAAAAAACTTAGTGTCACATTTTAGAAATAGGGGTAGCGTCGCTATATAATGACGTTGAAGAGATTGCATCATTGTTTGTAATCTTTAGCATCGTTGTGTGCTAGAAAAATAGAAAATGGAAAAAACAACGAAAATATAAAAAAAAATGTGTTAATTTTGAGATTTTTGCCCTCCTTCTAGCATAAAAAATGTGAATGCTCTTCCTATACCTGCTCAAACATGAACAAACAAGTGATCATTAGTCAAGAAACAAGTAAGAATTAAGCATTCCCTATGAAATTCATCTAAGCATAAGAACATGAAAGCAAAGTAGAATATCAAATAAACTACCAATGAAATTCTATTCTAATACTCAAACCAACATACCATAGGGGGATTAGTGCTCCTTTAATGTGGAAAGAAGTCCTTTCCTACCCCCTTGATAAGCTTGATGATAGATGTGTGATGAACAAGTATGAAGTTTCCTATAATCTAGCTAAGACTTCTTGAAAATGATGAAAACTATGGAATGAAATTCCTATAGTTCAAATTCTCTTAGTTGTTGGATCCATATTGTGAGAATGTTGCCTATATTTATAGAAGCCAAGGATTGAATAATGAAGAATTGGGAGGATGTGGGATTAAAGAATAGACAAATAACATAGTACCACTTGTCAACATGCTAATGAATCTTGGAGGAGATGTGCTCACACATGTGTGAGCACATTTTGGGAGATGGGATGTGTAAGATGAATAAATGTCAAGGTGGCTTGTGTAAGAGAATGTATAAGATTCCATTTAAAGCCAGGGTGGCTTGTGTAAGATATATTTAAAGCCAAGGTGGCTTGTGTAATATCTCTTTAATGCCAAGATGTCTTGAGAGAGAGGACAAAAGTCCTTTGGGAGGAAAATGTCAAATGGGTGGAATATTCTAGGAATATGCCATTTTGAAAGAAAATAGGGTAATTAGTAAATCAAATAAATTGATTTACATGTGCAACTTGGTTATTTGACCAAGGTTGACTTATCCTAGGGTGGAGTTCAAAGCTAGAGGAATGGGGGATTAGTGTTAGGAGTTAATTAATTTAGGATTAATTAACTTAGATGAGATTAGTTGATTTATGACATTTAATTTAAATGTTTCGGTTTATTTAAATTAAATGAAAGGACATTAGGATTTTAATTAAATAAAATTTATTTATTTAATTAAATGAAGAACATTAGGATTTTAATTAAATAAAATTGATTTATTTAATTAAAGGAAGAACATTAGGAGATGATGAAATAATCTGATAAAGTGCATTATCCGATTTTATGAAGAAATTGAATTAATTAAATAAAGATTATTCAATTAATTGGTTAGTGTGGAAATGATTAAGGAAGAATCGGTGTTAGTAAATCAGGATAAGTGCATGCTATCGATCAAGATATTTTGAGTGTCTACAGTAATAATTTATTTTAAATAAAATAATCAAAGTCAAGGGTTATTAGGTTCTCCTTTGCATCTTTATGCATTGAGTATTTTTTTAATTGCTTTTGTTCAAGTAATAGATTAACTTCTTTCATAAAATATTGAGAATGCAAATAAATAATTAATAATAGCAATGGGGTTTGATACTCAATTAGTTTGTGTACACAAAATAAAAAAGATCAAAAATAAATTATTAATTAAGATAATCTTGGTGAAAATGTGTTTGCTATTTTTTCCTTTATAAGTGAAAATTCCATTTAACATATCAATATATCACTTTTATTTTTATTTATTATTATTAAAGTACATAATTATGCAATATTTTATAATAAATATTTTCATTTCATATTGATGTGACATAACAATATATCCTTATAATATGAGAAATAATGTATTAAATTATTCCGCTATTTGATGAATGTTTGATGGATGGCTATAGTTAAATTTCAAAATGAAATTCCCAAGTTGTTAGACTTGTGAACTCAAATATTCAGAATCACCCTAGAGATGTTAGATTTGAAAATGTCAATGATTGCGATTTATTTTAGATCAAATGATGCCATCTCTTGATAAACATGATGAATTAATTGAAGACGTAAAATATAGGCCAGGTGTTGAATTTCATTTGAAGTGGAAATATATAATTGTAATGTAATAATTATGGAGTCAAGAAGTAACATGTTTCATTCTCTTTTATATTCGAGAATAAGAATAAAAATAAGAAGTGAACTTGCAATTGATAAGTGATTTTATTTTGAAGTGAGAGGTCCAGGGATGTTGCAGTACACCAAGGATATTTTTGGGATGCAATAGATTAAGTATACATTAGTCTTTGTATTTTTATTTTTAAATTATGGGTAAGTGAAAGAAAAAATACTACATTTCATCAATTTTTAATTTTTCAATCTTTGGGTTTAGGTTTGAGGGTTTACAAGAATGTCTATCACTACTACTAGGCCAACCATTGGGAAAGGAGAAAAAGCTAAGAAAGAGAGACTATACCAGACTACTTAAAACCCTAAGTTTCATTAATGAATACCATGATATTTATGATCTTATAATCTATGGTAGGATTAATTCAGAACTTAGATTCACATGTGAGAGTAAGGATAGAATGAAAATGAAAACTAACAAAAGTAAAAAAATACCAATTAATAGTATCACTGCACCATGGGTGGTTGCATCAGGATGCATTATGTTACCTGAGGCTTTCCCTTGCCTAGAATTTATCATGGTCTATGCCTAGAATTATAATGTATTTTTAAAAAAGATAGTCAAGAAGAAATGTTACCCATTACTATAGAATAATTTGGAGGTGTTTTGGGGTTTCTAGCTGAATATTTTGGAAATGCCCACATTGACCTATAAAACCTTGCTAGTAATTTGTCGAATGTTTTTGGAGACTGAGAAAGGGGGTTGAATCAGTCTACACAAAACTTAACCCCTTCTAGAACTTATTTTTTGTAGCACAACTCAAACTCCTTTAGCAAACAAAGATAGAACTTTAAGCAAGACAATAACATAGAAGAACATAAAATTTAAATCTTTAACACCTTCAACAAAATTTAACAATGAAATATATAGCAATAATCATATCAAAAACAAGGATAAATAAATAGAGAACATACACATGCACAAGGAGACACAAAATTTACATGGCAAACCCAATACAGGAAAAACCACAGTGAGAGTAAACTCACAATATAAGGGTCACTACTAAAAAGAATTGCAGGAGGGCTCACTACCTTAGAGAAAGATACAAAAATGACTTGCAATACTGAAGTACCAACCAAATACAAGAGCAAGATACAGGGACTTGATGAGATCCACTATCTCAGAGCAGGATACATTTGTTTTAAAGAGAATTACAAAGATTGCCAACACAACTCTCTGTTGGCTGAGGCGTTCAAACACAATTGATCTTTCCTTTCACAATCTTTAGCACTATCTTTGTTGGATATTCAATGTGATTTATACATACAATTCTTCACACTTGTACAATTCTACATCTTGTTGCATCTGAATGATCTTGCATTTATATCCACAACAACACTTCAATTCTTCAATTTGGTTGGCCATGAAGAGAATAAATAGTGAATTCAATCTGTTGGACACCAAGGCATAATATGGTCCTATCCCAAGGATAGAGAGTACCAAACAAAATATTAACAGTTCTTTCAATGTGATCCAAAAATATTTACATGTAGGTGCACATCAACCTAAGTTGACATCAAGGAAACATATGGATGAAACATTGAAGCACACAACTAGTCGACCCATAAGCACTCTTTCAATTGAATTTACTTGATGTAGTCCTAAATAGGATAGGTTAGGACCTAGATATATCATGATGTATCTTCCATTTTTGGTGTAGGCCCCCAAGCACATGACCCAAGCAAAGGAACAAGCCTTGTCGACCAGATATCCATGAATAACCCAGAAAGCCAACTCAAGACACAATGTGGCACCAAAGTGGCCAATTAGCAACATGCAGATCACATAGGGATGTTCATTGAACATCCAAAATTACTTCCATACTCTTCTTTCATACTATCATGTCATCAAAAACCACCCCAAATCAAATAGGCACAAAAAATCTTGTTCAGGAAACACAAAATACATATCCAGATGATGTAACATTTGTAGAACAGCTTGTATACCACTTCAACATATGAAATTAGAATTGAGACATTGTACAAAAAATTTGAGCACATTCACCAAGCCGCAAAATTAGAGATATCAATGTGGAAAAATATGAAGCATTTCTCGGAGCAGTCTAGAAAACAAGCAACATTGCCAACCTTATGCAATTCATAGGAACTTCCTCAGAAACATAGGTGACCTAAAAAGATAGGAGTGCAATGTACATAGAGCAATAACATTGAATACCAAGAACAAGACCAAAAATACAACAATTGAGGAATACAAAGCATTCTGTCAGATAGATTTCAATGCAAATTTTTGAAATAAAAACATTTGAGCAACTTGTGGAGACCAAAACATACTTTCAACAACCCATACATCATCAGGAACATCAGGAGAGAGAATGAGACACACGAGATACTTTTAGCAATATTTCACTAACATTTTTCATGCTTCTAATCCTCATATTAATTCTTCTAATCCCCATTATCAATATGAAAACACCTCTACTAATAGTAATTTAAAGCATTATATGAACATCAAAAATAATACTTCTTTGATAAAACATGACATCCAACCATGAAATTCTTCAATTCTTCAATTCTTCTCTTCTTGGATAAGGAATGACATCCAACCAATCTTAGCCCAAATTGAATATGAAAAAGACTAACAATGCAAATGAATAAACATATTACTCATCAATTACAGTTGAAAAAAGATGCCAACAATCTCCCGAGTGTTAACATCAATGACAACCATCAGTGTTGACATCAATGACAACAAAACAATCATTAGTATTGACATAAATGACAACAAGTGCCAAAAATATCCCCCTTTGGCATTGATGGCAACACACACTAGTCACTCTCCTTGTTTGACATCAAGGACAAAGGGCCACACATTCTTGCACAAGGCAACATGATTTTATCTGACTTTAGGAGTAAAGGGAAAAGTGATCTTCTATTGACGAAGTTGCACATGCTCCTCCTTTGACCAGCAACACTTCTTCTATATATAAAAACTGCACAATTGCTTCAAGACTTCCCCTTACTAATAACTCCCCCTGAAGGATAACACCCATCAATCAAGGAGAAAGGATATGATAGATTTATTTCCCAAGAAGGATGCACCATCTATGCATATATTTAGAAAAAGAAGGGGAAATGACCCCTAGCTTCTGCCTCAAATACTCAAAAGTATCCTTTGAAAGAGCCTTTGTAGGCACATACTCCATTTTGACTTCATGTTCTATAAATTTCTCTCTCAGAAAATGGAACTAGGTTGAAATTTATTTTGTCCTTGAATAAATTACCAAATTCTTAGAAATGTTAATTTAACTTCTATTGTCACATAGTATAGGAATAGGTTCATCATAATTCACTTTCACATCCTTTAAGGTCTACTTCATCCCAAGCACTTGAGTGCAAAAAGATGTTGCAACAATAAATTCTGCTTTTGCTATGGACAAATACATTGAATCTTTCTTTTTGCTAAACATGAGACCAATATATCTCCCAAAAATAATTCACTCCCACTTGTACATCTTTGATCATCACCACAACTTGCCCAATCAACATTATTATAGGAACTCAAAGAGAAATTTTGATCCTTTTTTACCATAGCCCATAATCTAGAGCACCATTTAGGTGTCTGAAAATCCTTTTCATAGATTTTTCATGAGATTTCTTAAGATTGACATGAAATATGGTAGCCAAACATACTACACGTAGAGCAACCCTAACAACTACACCAACTCATATAATTGATTTGGTTAAGCATCAGTTGGCATAAGTACCCCAACAAATGTCCTGACATATAGATAGGAATTGTAGTGCACTAATATAGAGCCTTTTGATAGATCAAATCATCTTATACATCAAGATAGCATGCCAATAGATTTATATGGATAAAAAATTTCTTTTGGAGAAATACAAAATATTTCAACAAGACATTAATATTGCTTCACTTAGCCAAACTAGAACACTGTCACTGATATCTTCCAGCTTAGAAGGTATAAATAATTGAAAACTTGGATATGATATAATTACATAATTATCATCTCGACTCTTGGACCATAGGGCCAACATTGGTTTTGCAGAGAGATACAATCCAAAACACTTTGAATTTTCCTGAAAGAATGCACAATGAAAGCCTTGGAAAAACTTCCAAATTTTTTTTTTTTTGAATCTTTAATCTTTATGTGTAGTACCCAAAATTGGAATAACATCAAATATAAAAAATGTACCAAGTTTCACACATTACCAAATTCCACCAAAAACACCAAACATAGTCCATTTTTTCATAGTAGATTTGCGTATTGACAAATCTGATTCAAATCTTCCTACATGCTGAAGTCTTCAACACCTTTTTCTTTTTAGGGGGGAAAAAAGGTTTTGCAAGTGACATATCCCCCTAAGATAACACTCAATCTCAGCTTTATCTTAGAATCTTGTGTAGTGTGCACAAGAGTGAAATCATCCTTCTTCTCATGGTCTTCATTCCAAATCTTTTCATTTACCCTTTTTGTTGATTAATGGATTCATCCTTTTTTTCTGATACTGAGAAAATGGCTTCATAGAACCATTTCTATAATTATTTTCCTTACGTCCCATATTATTGCACTTTTAGAACACAATATTATGCTCTGGAATAAAGTTGTTCCTTTATACCTTAGATTTGCACTCATCAGCCTTGAGACCATAATTGTTGCAGGCATAGCAATATCAATGAAATAAAATAATATTGTTTCTTTGAGGTACATATGATCTTATTCTTATGTTGTTATTCATTCTTTTCCTAACTCTACAATTAACAACCTTATTCCCAAAAATATTGCAAGAGCAAAAAATAACCTTGAAAGGATTGATTGGACCTGTTAAGAGCATGTTGTTTTGTTGATGGAGGACTTCTGAACCATTTTTTATTTTTTTCAGAATTGGATCCACCTTCTTTCTTTCCATTATGAATATTCTCTTCTTTTGTTTCAGTCTTTTCATTTGATTTGGAACTACCTGGACCAGATTTTTCTCCTTTGCCAATTTGTTTATTTTCAGGGCATTACTTAGAGTGGTATTTTCTTCTTCAAGCTTTAAAAATTCAATAGTTTTGTCTTTGAGTTTTATATTCAAGAAATATCCATTCCTCCTTCCTTCTTCAACCTTTATTTTCAAATCAAAGATCACATCTTCTATCTCTTTTAGTCTAATTTTATATCTTTTTCCTTATTTTACTTGAGTTCTTAGTTTTTCATATTCATATTTTGATTTTGCAAGAAAGATTTCATATTTTTGATGTTGACTTCTTCATTCAGGTCATCCAATGTAGATCAATTTTTTCCTTCAAATTCAATTCCCCATTCATCTGAATTGAAGTCCCAACCTTTAGGTTTTATAGATTCTAGATTCAAATTAGAGGAAAATATGCCATCACTTAAGGAGCTTGAATCCTTACATATCTCAACATTATACTTTATATCAGTATTATTGAAAGACATAAAGAGGGTTTCATCATTTGAATCATTCTCCTCATCTTTAGAGGAACCACTATTCCCTTTAGAATACAAACCCTTCTTGACATAATCTCTTTTATTGCTATCATCTGATTCTTTATAGGGACATTTGGATGAAAAATGACCTATTCTTCCACAATTGAAACATTTAAAAGGTAACTTACCTTTGTATTTACTAGTACCTTTCTTCAGTCTTCTCACAAATTTAGCTTCAGCATCATCAAAGTATTCATTCTGATCAAGAGCCTCATCTTCAATCTTTTTGTTGAATTTGAAAGAAACTTATTTCTTTGGAACATCTTGACCAAACTCTCTCATCTCAAAGATAGTGAGAGTACCAAACATTTATTCAACTGAGTGTTGATCCAAGTCTTTGGATTCTTCAATGGATGACACTTTGTGACTATACGATTTGGGAGAGATCTCGAAACCTTCTTCACAATTTCATTTTTCTTCACTTCTCCACCAAGACTAGTAATGCCAGTAACAACTTCTTGAATTTGGAGCATATAACTTGTAATTTCTTCATCACCTATCATTCACAAAGCCTCAAATATTCTCTTGAAGATCTACACCTTGACTTGCTTAACTTTAGAATCTCCTTCATAGAAAATACTAAGCTTCTCCCAAGAATCTTTTGGTAGAACTACAATTCACCTTCAACAATTCTAAATCAGCCAATCCACATAGAATATAATTATTATCTTTAGCATTACATTCATATAATCTGAATTTTGTAGTATCTATAATAGGAGTGGTAGGAGCAACATAACCACTTTTGACTGATTTCCAAACTCCAAAACCAAGAGAGTTTACGCATCCTTCCATTCTCATTTTTCTAGTAGGAGCAATTAGTCCCATCAAACCTAGTACCCTTGTATGAACCATTATGTGCCATCCCATATCTTTGCCTCAAGTTGTTAGGCTTCTACAAAGGAACTTGGATCTGATACTAATTTTTGAGCTCTTCTAGGGAGTGGGGGGGGGCGGGGGGGTGAATCATTCTACATAAAAATGAACCCCTTCTGAAACTTAAAACTTTCAACACAACTCAAAATCCTTTAGTTGACAAAGATAAAACTTTAAGCAGAGTAGTAATAGAGAAGAACATATCAATTTGAATCTTTAACACCTTCAACAAACTTTAACAATGAAATATATATTAGTAATTAAATCAACAACAAGGAGAAAGAAATAGAGAACACAAAAATGCACAAGGAGACACCAAATTTATGTGGAAAACCTAATGAGGGAAAAACCATGGTGAGAGTAAAATCATAATATAAGGCTCACTGCAAAAAAGACTTGTAGGAAGGCTCACTGCGTTAATGAAAATACAAAAAGTACTTGTAGCACTAAAGTACCAACAAAATACAAAAAAAAGATACAAGGACTTGATGAAATTCATTATCTTAGAGCAGTATATAATTTTATTTAAAGAGAATTACAAATATTTCCAACACAAATCTCTATTGACTGAGGCATTCAATCATAATTGATATTTCCTTTCACAATATTTAGAATTATCTCTATTGTATATTCAATGTGATTCATACATACACTTCTCCATCTTGTTGCATCCAAAATGATATTTCATTTATATCCACTTCAACACTTTAATTCTTCAATTTGGTCAACCAAGAAGAGATCAAATAGTGAATTCAGCTAGTTGGACATCAAGGCATAATGTGGTCCTATCTTGTGGATAAAGAGGATTGAAAAATATCAACACTTCTTTCAATGTGATCCAAAAATATTTACATGTAGGAACACAACAACCTAAGTTGACATCAAGGAAACATGTGGATAAAACATTGAAACACATAACCAGTTAGCCCATAAACACTCTTTCAATTGAATTTACTTGATGTAGTCCTAAATAGGATAGGTCAAGACCCAAGTCTATCATGATGTATCTTCCATTTCTAGTGTAGGCTCCCAAGCACATGACCCAAGCAAAGGAACAAACCTTGTTGACTAGATATCTACAAATAACCTAGAAAGCCAACTCAAGATATAATGCAACACTAAAGCAACCAATTAGCAACATTTAGATCATATAGGGACATTCCTTGAGCACCCATCATCACTCCCATACTCTTCTTTCATACTATCATGATATCAACAACCACCACCAATCAAACATGTACAAAATACTCTTTTTTAGGAAACACATAATACATATCTAGATGATGTAACATTTGAAGAACAACTTGTGGACCACTTTAGCATATGACATTAGAACTGATTCATTGCAAAAATATTGTAAGCCCATTCACCAAGCCATAGGAGTAGAGACATCAATGTGAAGAAATGTGGAGCATTTCTTGGACAAGTCTAGACAACAAGCAACACTGCCAACCTTCTGCAATTCACAAGAACTTCCTCAGCAACATAGGTGACTTGAAAATATAAGAGTGAAACATACACAAAGCACTAACATTGAACAAAAAATTGCAAGACCAAAACTATAAAAATGGAGGAATGTAGAGAAGTCTCTTGGATATAATTTAATGCATATTTATGAACCATAAACATTTGAGAAAATTACAAAGACCATAACTTCCTTTCAACAACCCATACATCATCAAGAACATTAGAAGAGAGAATTAGACATATATTAGACCTTTAGAAATATCTCTCCAATATTATTCATGCTTCTAATCCTTATCTTAATGCTTCTAATCCTCATCTTAATGCTTCTAATCCCCATCTTAATATATCACTATGAAAACACCTCTACTGATAGTAATAATGCATTATATCAACATCAATAATAATACTTCTTTGATAAGGCATGGCATCCAACCATAAAATTATTCAATTCTTCCCTTCTTGGATAAGGCATGACATCTAAACAATGTTATCCCAAACTAAATATAACAAAGATAACTAGTACCAATGATTAACAACATATTACTCATCAATTACAGTTGACAACAATTGCCAGCAATCTCTTTAGTGTTAACATCAATGACAATCATTAGTGTTGACATCAATGGAAACAACACAATCATCAGTGTTGACATCAATGACAACGAATTTCAACAATCTCCTTAGTGTTAACATCAATGACAACCATCAATATTGACATCAATAAAAACAACACAACCATTAGTGTTGACATCAATGACAAAAAATGCCAATAGTGATTATGAAATAGTGCCTCAAATGTCCAAAAAATATTTTCTCAAAAAAATAATAGTGGATGGCAATGCAGAAGCCTCCTTATAAAATTAATATTTTTAAACCATGGGTTTAGGATACTATTTCCATGTTAGAATTTTTCCTCAAACTGAATAGTAATGCATAAGTGGGTGCAAGCCTCCTTGAATTGGTATAATATATCCATTATATTTCTCCACTTATTAAATATAAATTTCTTGAGCAAATTGTAGAATCTATGCATAAATAATTTTTAATGATTAAAGGAGGTTCCACTACGACATTTAGGTTGACAACCTAATTGTGCTATTTATTTCTAGTGAAATTTAGTGGAATGTTTTAGGCCAACAAACTTTAGATTCAACCCTATGCAAATGATGAGGAGAAAACAATGGTTCCACTATATGATTGGACCCCTAAGATAAGGATGCATGATAATCAAAGGAACTCCAATATTTTTTAGACTAATTTTTGGCTCCATTGTTTCAAGAAATTACAAATACTCCAATTATTAGATCTCTTGAGTCTTGTAGAGATTTTATTCAATTGGGATCATATATACAATTGGCTGATTGGTACTTCATGGAAGAATATACTATGCCAAGATTTTATGGATTAGGAGTAGAGCCCTACAAGATTCTAATAAATGTGATATAGAAGGTTTTTGTATTAGAATATGTACAATAGATGGAGAGTATAAATGAACTATACTTTGTTACTGAACAAAAGAAGACAATATTTCCTTCATTACCTTTTTCATGTGGAGGGTTCACACTTGATAGAAAATCATTCATTGTGGTACTGATTATTTTTTATTTAATGTTGAATCTCACTAGCAGTATGACGCATGTGATGTCATTAAAGCAAGGCTTGTGACCAATAAGAACGTTACATGTAGAATTGAACATCGAAGTAAATCTTTACTAGAAATGTTGAAAAACAAAAATTTTCGAGATGAGGTAAAAAAAAGTAATGGACGAAACTGCTATTGAGAAAGGAATTTATTTTGAACAATTGTTAGCAAAAATAATGGCATTACACCCATAAAGAGAAGCAAAGATTTTCCAGTCAGTAGGTACACCAATTTTTATAGAAAGGTGGTCAACCATCTATTGGCATTTTTTACAGCAATCCACACGTGTTTCCTAGAAGCTCATATGAACTTCCAACATTCAATAATAAAATAATAGGAATAGTATGTCCAACTTAACAAGAATATCAATAAGGCTAATTCTCCTACACTTCAAACTCTCTAAAATCTAGGAGGGTATTCCCTAACATGTGTTCTTAGCATACAACATTTAAACAGT
>CM021101.1:314455865-314692237 GCA_007115665.2 Sequoiadendron giganteum | reverse complement strand
CGACCACCATCAATAACAAGTCACTGCTCGAAAAGAAAACCCATGACCCAAACACTCAGAGCTGAGGACAAAAAATACCTACAAGGGGAAATTTTTTAAAAGCTCCACCAATGGCTCTGACTGGGGATGTATGCCCCCTGTGGGCATAGCAAGATTCCATAATCTATTTTTACACAGACCAAAAACAGAGAGAACCAAAAACCAAGGACCTATCTAGACAAGACAAGGAGACAAAAAGCAAAAAATAGAAAGAAACACACCTATATACACTACTTATAGGACTATACAATGTACATGGAAAAAGAGCTACTTCAAGAGAAATAGTATTTCAAGAACTGTCCATGTACTGGCAGTTCTAGAACTTCACCCGCAAGTAACTGTAAAAAATATGAGTCTTCTCCATGTGTATCCATGATTATATATGGGCCCAGCCAAAGGGGATCAAATTTTCCATGCTTGCCCTTATGTTCTGATCTTGCATTCCAGAGCAAGACCATTGCTCCAATATCAAATTTTCTCTTGACTGCCCTTTTGTCATAAAGATGCTTCACCTGAAGTTGTAATTTTTCATTTCTCTTATGAGCTTCTCTTCTAGTTTCATCCAATTGACTTAATTCATCCAATATATGTTGCATCTCATCACATATATCATCATCATATTCTTGGAAAAATTCATACATCTTTATCAAATTGTTTTGTGGGATACGTGCTTCCATCCCATAGACTAGGTTAAAAGGTGAATGACCAATTGCCTTCTTGACAGTTGTCCTATCAGCCCACAATGCCAATTTTAATTTTGAACCCCAAGCCCTTTTTTTCTAAAGTAATCCATTGCCACCAAGATCCATGCATGTCATCCACTAGATTTTTCAGATATCTCTCCTATGAAGTCAATACCCCATTGCTTGAAAGGAGCTGAAACAGATACTGGTATCAATGGAAAATTGCCAAAAAACTTTAACTTTCCGAAAAACCTCTGACAGTCATCACACTTTTTAACATATCTGTGGGAATCCTTGAACACAATAGGCCACTAGTATCCTACTCTTAGAATTTTATGAGCCATTATATTAGCCATGTAATGGCCTCCACAAGCTCCTTTATGCATTTCTATCAGTAAATCTTCAGCTTGTTCTCCATCCACACATCTGAGTATAATACCTTTAGAGTTCCTCCACCAGAGCTCACCCTAAATAATGACATATCTAATTGATTTTATTTTGAGAGTTCTTTTCTTAGTAAGGGGCATACCTTCAGGGCATTGCATCATCTATAAATACTCAACAATCCTTCTGTACCAACCACAAGTTTGCATATCACAAATAGGCGCAATGTTATGTTGCTCTATCTGATTTATTTGATTTACCTATAGATTTTCCTCAGCCATTAATTTAGCTAGGCCCTGACCTCTTACAAGCTTGGTAATCTATATGTCAATGTTAAACTCATGGATTCTATTTATCTATTTGCATCTTCTTCCTATAGTCTCTTACTGGGTGAAAATATCTTTAACTACTGCCATTGGTACATATGCAACAACAGTTGCTACAATTAGATAAGGCTTGAAATTCTTAACTGCCTTTACCAGGGTGTATGCTTTCTTTTCAGATATGTCATATTTCAATTCTCCAGCTTGCAATGATTTACTGAATAATGCAATTGGCTGCTCAAAGCCATCATTGTTTTTCCACAACAATACACTAGCTATAGTGTGAAAAGAGGCAAAAGTAAACAACTCGAATGGTTTTGAGTAATCAGGCGACTTGAGGACAAGGGCCTACTTAATTGCATCTTTAATAGCCTGGAAATCCTTGGATCGTTCTCCTGTCCATATTATCTTTTCTCCCTTCTTCAACATCTTTGATATTGGGTGGACAATCTCAACAAAATCTGTGACAAATCTTCTTAGAAAATTTATCTGTCCAAAGAAAGATTGGATACCTTTTACATTTCTTGGCTGGGTAATTCTATCAATAGCAGTAACCCTTTCTGGATCAATCCGTACCCCATCTTTTGAAACAAGATGTCCGAGCAATTTTCCTTCTTTCACCCCAAAGGCACACTTCCTAGAATTTAAATATATCCCATATTCTAGAGCTCCGATAAATTTTTTCTCTAAGTGAGGACAATGATCCTCCTCACTTTTTCTATGGGCAGTAAGATCATCTTGGTAAATGGCAAGGAACAAATCTATGAAATCAGCAAAGGCTAGATCCATAGCCCTCTTAAAAGTTGCTCCAACATTTATTAATACAAATGGCATTCTTACATACACATATGTTCCCCATGGTGTGGTGAAAGTAGTCTTGAATTTCTCAGACTCTTTAACCATTACATGGTTGTACCCGAAGAATCCATCCATCATAGATAAAAATTCAAATCCTGTAACCTTTTGTAACATAGCCTCCATATTAGGCAATGGGTAATTATCTTTTAAAGAAGCAACATTCAATTTTCTAAAATCAACAAATAACCTGATATCTCCATTTTTCATTCTAATAGTTACCAAGTTAGAGATCCAAGATGAGTGTCTAATTGGTTTGATCATTCGTGCCTCCCTTAGCTTAGCAAGTTCTTCCTACATTTTGGGTTGTAGGGTAGGGTTAATCGGTCTCTATTTTTTCCTGAAAGGCTTCATATCAGGTTTCAATGGGATCTCATGTTGGAATAAGTCCTCCCTATATGCTTTAAGGTCTTTGTAGGACCAAGCAAAAACATGTCTATATTTCCTAAGTAGGGTAATCAACATGCTTCTAACATGTGGCTTCATTTTCTTTCCAATATAAACATTCTTAGGAGCATTTTCTGTTCCTAATTTTATTTCTTCTAGATCCTCTTTATGAGTAGATACTTGCTTAGTATTTGACATATCCGGGCCACCAAAAACTCTTTCAAGTGCAACAAGACCCCTAGGGATGGTGTTAGTCTTAAGCTAGATCACTTCATTCCCAAACAGGGTCTCCTTCCCATCAATTTTTGTTACAAATGAGCCAAAATCAATTTCTTGGCTCTCATACTAATCCACACAATGCAAGAATTTTAGTATGTCTGTGTCATCATCAAACACTTGCCAGTTACAAATATTATTAGGTATTATAGGCCTGGTCTGTACTTCTATTTGTGAGATGCCACCAAAAGTGACATCATCCAGTTGGACAACTATATTTGCTAACAAGTCAGCTTTAGCATTTTGTCCTCTTTCAATCCATTCTATAAAAAACACATTAAATCCTTCTATAGTATCCCATACTGCATTTTTGTATTGCCTAAGTCTTTTATCTTTATCTGCAAAGCGAGATCTAATCTGGGACACAACAAACTTAGAATCTCCCAAAACTTTTAATTCTTTAATACCATGATTTGAAGCTATCTTCAGACCGAGTATGACAGCTTCATACTTAGCAACATTGTTGGTACAAGAAAATTGCAATAAGAAAGAGTATTTAAATGTTTTACCTTGTGGGGAAGTAAAGAAAATTCCTACTCCTGAGCCATCTTTGGAACAAGCTCCATCAAAATGCATTATCCATAAATCACCATCTGCTAACATCTTCAATACTTCCTTTTCAATAGGTGCAGATTGGATTTCTTCTGTTTTATCTTCCTCAACTCGAAAATTTTCTAGATCAGTTTTCACAAAGTTAATTCTAATGGGTTCTGGTGATTCTTCCACATTTTCGATCATGTGAGGGGATATTTTTTCCCTATCTACCTTAACATCTTTCTGTTCAATGGAAAATGTAACAAAAGACAGATCACATTGTATACTCCCACCCATTGAAGCACTCCAAGGCTGGGATAAGACAATGCCATAAGTAGGTGGAATATCCACCACTGTAACACTCGTATGTATCTCTTTCTCAAGAAATTCTACTAGTCTACATGGAACACTATTTATAATACCTATAACAGGTACTTCCCTAGAATCCATTGCATAGCATTTACCATATGTACTATCCACTTTTAATCCCATTGCATGTATTATTTTTACTGGAATCACATTGTTAGATGCTCCTGAATCAATCATGCAATTTCTCAACATTTTCTGATCAATAATCAGACTTAAGGAAAAAGGATTGACATGGTTAGGATTAGTAGCAATAGTGGTACCTAAGTATATTTGGGGACTTTCTGTAATATTTTCTTCCACACCTTTTTGCTTTTCTTGATCCTCTTTTGATTTCACTTGATCAGAAATCACTTTACTTTTTCCACTTGTAGGAATGTTGTTAATAAGTGCAATATTCTTATCCTTATGTTCATCTATATGCATCATTTCCAAGAAAGGAACAGTAACCCTAACTTGTGAAAGTACTTGGAACATATCTATTGAAGTGTACTTTGGTAATTCAGGAAAATTTGTGATTTCAGAAATTACCTTTTCTTTTTCTTTGAGAATTTCATCATTAGAGGAGTGCTGCTTGCTGTCCTTGATCTTCTGGGGTATAGCTTCATTCTTTTTCTTGGTTGTATCAAATTTATTTTCCCATATCCGGGGCTCCCTTGTTTCCTTAGGCTTTGAAATGACATTCTTAGCCTCCAAATTGACATTTGTTCCAGTTACATCCTTTTCTTTTATGAACAGGCTACAAGGCTTACTTGAATCATCTGGAACAGTTTTGTTTCTCAATTGTATGTTATTCCTTTCCCTTTCAACTAAGGCAACATTGTATTTTTCAATTTCTTCATCGTAAGGTCTTCTTAAAATAGTGTTATCCACTTCCAGTTCATTCACAAAATAGTCATCATTGTCTCCTTCATTTGGGAACACTTGATGATGGTGTACATCGTTATGTTGTCTCTGAACATCAACATACATGACACAAGGCTCATCATTTGAGGTATAATCATCATAGGCCAGATCAACTGGTCCTAATAATATATTTGTCATTGTATCTTGATCCTAGGGAGGTTGAGCATCTTCCTGATCATCCTGAGATTCTACCATATTTTGTGCTACTGCACACTATTGTGAAGAGTGAGGCATTCCACATACTTCACACCAAGGTAAATTTTTTGTGGCATTTAGAGAATGCTTTTGTAAAGGATCAAGTGAAATTTGATTGTTTCTCTAGTTTCCTTGCAGAGGTTTTCCATTATTCCAAGTGGTATTATAGGGATAATCCTATAGCCTGGGAGGCCTATCATTTCTTTGAAAATGAGGCTTGTCATTTTTTACTTGTTTTTGCAACAGGGTAAGGACTTGATCTATCTTTACATCAACAACAGTAGGTTTAACAACCTTTTCAGTTTGATTCTTGGTACCTTTAAAAGTTTTAGGATCTTCCCTTCTCCCTACTTTACCAGAAGCTCTTCTATTATTTTCAATGTTCACTGCCATCTTATATGCTTGCCTCAAATTTTGAGGATCTTTATCTCTTAATAAATAGCACATTTTAGCATCATAAGCATTACAATACACAACTAAAAGTGCACTCTCATTAGGCCTCAAATATGTAGGAACTCTTGTCATAGCCTTTTGGAAACAAGCATTAAACTCAGTAACCAGTTCATTATGCCCCTTGGTAATGTTATTAAAATTATTTAATTTAAATCTAGGGTCAATCTGATCCCCATATTGTTCCCTAAAAACTCTGCAAAAAGCATCCAAGGAGTCAATACTAGCATTAGGTAACCCTCTATACCAATCCCTTGCATCTTCAACTAGTGAAGGCATAAAGTATTTCATTGCTACATCATCATCCCATATTTCAAAGTCTTCAACAAAGCCTTGAAAATCTTTCAAATGGTCCTCCCCATTAAAAGCATTATTACCAGTGAATTTTGGGAGATGCTTTCATGCATTATCTGGAGCTGGATTAGGATATCCTTGAATATTTCCACAACACAATTGTCTCTATCTATCAATTTGGGGTGCTCCTCCACCACGTTCACTTCTTGGGGTGCTGTGTTGCTCAATATCTTTCTTACCATCCCCTTGTGAACCCTTATCACCACTACCTTGTTTATCCTTTCTAGAGCTTCCCTCTTCATCCTCAGAGTAAGAACTAAAGTTTTTATGACACCCTCCACCTCCACCACCTTGGTTACCACCACCCCCACTTTTAAGAATTTTCTTCTCATAATTCTTGCTCAATGACTCATTCTCACTCTTTCCTAAAATAGAAGCTTGGGGAGTGGGTATAGATATCTTTAAGAAGGCTATCTTTCTTGCCATCTCGGCATTAGTAGCTTCTATTTCGGCTTTTCTCAGATCGACCTGCAACTGGTCATTTATTAGTTGCAATCTTAGGAGCTCAGGATTTTGTGGAAAATCTGATGGTCTAGGATTAATTTCATTATTTTTTTCATCACTAGTATTAAGATGGCTTCTATAATTTGGAAAATTGTAAGCACTTTTTGGAAGTTGGTCAACATGAGCTTTCCCATGGTCTACAAAGGTTGTCTTCTTAGATCCAGCCAATGGATCTGAAATTTTGGTAGCTGATATGGAAGGGGTATATGTGGGAGTAGCAAAAGTTCCAATAGAGACTGTTACTTTAGAAACTTCTTGAGCCCTATTAGCAGCTGCTTTAGCCACCTTTTAGCCACCTTTTCCTCAAAGTTTTTTCTCTTAGCTTCTTCTTCCCTCATCTTTTCAACTTTCTTTTTCTGGGCATTCCTTTCGGACTGCTTAGTTTAGAATCTCTCTAGATTCTCTCTTCTTATTCTATCCCTATTATCCTCTGCTGCTTGCAACCTCTTTTCTTCTTCAATTAAGGTTTGCATATCCTTGTCTATATCCATTTCATTCTCAAGGATATCTCCTACCTCAGTTGGAGCAGGAGTATAGTAAGGTTGCTTTGCTTGTTCTTCATCTTGAAACAAAGGCGTTTCCTCATTCAAAGAGGTCCCTCATGGTTTGAAATTTTGTCTGGTAAAAGCAAACATAGTAACAGGTGTTGTGGCTTTTGGGAACTTCTTGGCTTGTTCCCAAAATCTCCATCGTTCTTCCTCTTTGGATATATCAACTTCAACTTCTCAAGCCATTTCGAAAGGAAAACTACCATGATCTATTTGAGACACAACAACTTTTGAGGAATCTCTGCCAATAAAAGCACTATTTATTTCGGCATTCAAAGTAGGAGAAGAGATGATAGGAGATGAAACAGACTTACTTGGGGTATCATTTATTTTTACCCATTTCTTGTCCTGTCCCGGTTCAAGCTCTAGCATTGGCTCTGAGTTCTTTTTTGCATAGTTTCTAGTCTTCTTCATGGTCTTTGGTGTACAAGGACTCTTCTTTGCATGTTGTTGTTTGTACTTTGTATGAATAGTTGTGTTTGAGATATCAGAGTCCCCACCCAAAATATTAGGAATTATGAAGTGATTGCAATTCGCTTTTGCACTCGTGACTTTAGACAAGATTTTGATCATCACTCGACACACTGACACAAAATTGAGGAAAACTAGATGCATACGCTAAATATGAAAAATTAGGCACACAAAGTAAACCAAGTATATTATAACAAATGACTCTGACAAAACCAGTTCTACACTAGAGACCTTTCATTCGATAGTTCCTCAACAGAGTTGCCATTCTGTTGGTGATTTTTACTGCAATCCACACATGTTTCCTAGAAGCTCCTATGAACTTGCCACATTCAATAATAAAAGACTAGGAACAGTATGGCCAACTTAATGAGAATAGAAATAAGGCTAATTCTCCTACACTTCGAACTCTGTAAAATCCAAGAGGGTATTCCCTAACATGTTCTCTTAGCATACAACATTTAAACAATTCATTTGCAGACAGGTAAGTAACAGATAGATCCCCAATTAATGTTAAAGGATGAAATCCTTCAAGAAATTGGCTATTCGTTAAAAATAATCATGTCCACTTAATAGAGAATCACAAACTCCATATAAAGTAAATTGATAGGAAATGTTTGAGTAAAATATCCTGATGCCATAACACAAAACATGCGAGAATAAAATGTAATCAAAATTCTAGTGCCTATCCCAAAACACAGAGTCAAAAGAGAAAACTGAACTATAGGGTAAATTTCATTTTGAACACTTATGATCTTTTATGAATTACATTGCAACCCATATATATATACCTGAGTTTATTACTCCTTTATGAATCCTATTTGTTATATTGCATGAATTTACTAGTTAATTGAAGCATTTAACTGATCCTTTGAACCAGAGCTATAGTTAAACATAATTCACAATAAATAACAAATGAAAATAAATGAAAATAATCTTTGATTGATATTTCATTAATAATCCATGTAATATAACATAATAGGAGAGAAAATAAACTCCAAATATTCACGAGTTTGATACAAACATGCTAAAAAACCCCATCATTAACAAAGTTCTCCAATCAGACTCAAATGTTTTTAAAAACTGGACATACAATACATACTCTCTATATTACTAGACTCTTATTTCTCATATTTTGGATATTTCAACAGACCTCTCTCTCGGCCCAGAATTCCCTTTTATAAAAAATGGGAGCCAACAAGCTTCAGGTTGGAGAGTACAGATGTCCATTTTTTATTGGACCGCTAACTCCTGATTCAGTTACAATTCTATTATGTGAGTGGAGAGCATAAGAAAAATATCATCATTAGTAGATAAGGAGGAAAGAAAAATTCACTCCAAATGCCACCCCCCATACATCGAAGGTATGCTTAGCCATTATATTATTAACTCCACCTTAGCACCCTATACTTGGAGTCAAAAAGAGAATGCAATTTTAGAATATAATATCTAAGGCCAGACCTATATTATACATGACCAAGTTGCAATTCTCGACTATAACACTCATAATTCTAGTTCATCAGTGAATACCTTTTTTCATAATTCAAACTCCTCCTCGGAAGGCCACTGGAAAGCCACAGCCTGATCAACCTTGCTTCAATAGGGAGCATACTTTACCATTATCGATGTGGCCTTTTTATCAAAGTTTTCTAAGAAACTTATAACAAAAGACAACTTTTCCAATGTATTCTCTAGCATGCAGATGTCAACATTTTTGCATATCTCATGTGTTTGACACATCAATATATTGTTCATTTGCTCCTTCCAAACCTATAGGGGTTTAATTTCATCCTGACTATGTAAAATATGAGGCAATGGGGTTAGGTCATTTCCATCATGCACATCTTTCAGCAAATTAATCTTGGATTCCATAAGGGCAGAAAATCCCTAAAACTTCTTCTCAACAATTCCCTTCACCAATTGATATGTTGCTATAATAGTAGGATATTTATCACCATGCTATTTTACTCCTACTGCCATGAATTTCAACTTCTCCATTCTAGGGCTCCATTTGTTTAGCAATGGGATAGCCAATTATTTATCCCTTGGAAACATTTTTAATGCTTGCAACATTAGGAGATAATTTGCATGAACACTGTTTAGCTTACTCTGGACCCTTCTGTTTAAATGTTTCAAAATAGTGTCCATTGTCACTGTATTGCTTCTTCCTGCTGCATCCCAAATTTGCTTCACCATCTCCTTATATTCTTCAATCTGATGAATCGGTTTCTCCATAGAAATTCCTCCTCCAGTGCTAGTAGCCCTCTCAATAGCGATAGGAACTTGTCCCATATTATATGGAACAATAGCTAAAGATTGTGCTGGTGCAGGAGGTTGAGACTGCTCTACTGGTGGGTTGGGAATAGTGTGGCTAGAACTAGCTTGCTTTTGAGACCTCATGGTATCCATTTGTTGCCTCAATAAAGCCAATTCAGTTTCTAACTCTGCTACCTTTTTTTTACTTATTATATTCAATAATAATGTCATTATATTGGCCTTTCAGAGTATCCCAATCCTTGGTCAAATCTTCAACAGTCGCTTTGGTGAATTTGGCAACATTCATGACCATATCAGCAGCCTCTAATGCTAGAGTTTCAACAACACTCCTCACAACCAAGTGACCACTGAAGTCATACGGTTCAAAAACAATTGGTTTTTTAGAGCTATTGGATAGGGACCAGATTGTCAAAGCATCCCATTCCTAACTAAAGGCTGATCCTTTGAGTGCCAACGTAGCCTCCTCTTTAGTAGCAAGAAGTGGCTTATTAGCCCTTATTATTGTGTCAAACACCATAGCATCAACGATATCCCATTCAAGGAGCAGAAATACTCCACTTTTTTGTACCAATTCCCAGCTCTGCTTTAGTGTTATTGCTTTGAATTTGTCTGTTATTGCTTTGAATTTGTCTCTCATTTGTTCCCTGACCTTAGCTTGAATTACCTTCTCTGGGAGTTCTGGATGCAGACTTCTCTCATGTGCCACCTTCTCAACATATAATGCAGTATGTGCTCTCCACACAAAATCTCTAAAAGCACTGGTTTAAATTAAAGAGTCATCCATCATGAACTTTTTGCAGACTTCTATTCTCAAGTCATCATTGCTTGTTATTCCTTTGATTTCATCTTTTCCTAACCTCAAAGAAACTGTACCTGAACCTATTGCAGTGTCAAATGGATCCAATGGCATCTTAGGATTCATTTCATCCGGAGTTACAATAATTTCATCCTCTTCATCACCATCACAATCAACAATCTTTACTCTTTCAACCTTCAGGCTCTTTGGTGATGGTGGGAAAGCCTGTTCGGAAAAACTTGGAGGAGAATCCAAATCAACAACATTTGGTACTAACTGCCTTGAAGAATATGGTGCAATATTTTTAGCAACATCTTCATCCCTACTTCCCTTTCTACTAAAAAAAACCATTATCTTCTTTTGGGGCTGATAAGTATGCCTCTCCTCTAGCTTTACTTTAGGGTACTCCTCGATGGTTTGTGATTTTCCCCTTTCTTCCACAACCCTTTCATGTTTCAAAACCCCAAACAAGCTCTCAAAATTATCAATAGTACACATTGCCTTGCTAAACTCATCTTTAGCATTAGGTATGGGATTGAAACTAGGTATTTTCTCCTGCTTACTTTTTACCATTTTGGATTAGGCAATGTATAGTTCCTTTCTGTCATCTTGTAATTCCAAATCAAAAATATTCCTGATGATGTCCTCAGGAAAGTGGAAGTTGTGGACAAAAGCTCCTGTCCGATGTTTTTCCTTCATTTGAGAGATGAAACCTTCAAGATCATGATTCCTGGGGTGCACATTCCTTAGCCTATAAGGCCCAAGTAATATGTGCAAATCCTTCCATCCTCCTTTTTCCATAACAAAATTTGCAAATGTTATATATTTAGGGAAGAAAGAACCTTTCTTCTATTCAACTGGCAAGAATAGTTCTTGAGTGCCTCCCAACTACCTCATGATTTCCAAGAATCCAATTCTAAGGGGAACCTCCCTTGGCAGAACCTTTGGATTGAAATTAGTTCCAAAAACCCTGAAAACTATGGTATTATGGTATGGGATAATGTCTCCCCAATTGTGCATTATGTTCAATTCAGGCCTTCTCTCCATCGGCCTCAAGAAGTCATGAATTTATTTTGGGATCCTTAGGGGGTCACAAACTAGAGCCTTTCTTAATTTAGATCTAAAGACATTATGTAAAGTTACATAATCAAATTTATGATCATGCATTTCAAGAATCCTAGTCCAATATTGGACAGGCATTTCAATGTTTCCTTCCTTCTTCTTTAATTCCATATCTTTTTCAAACATAGCCTGATCCCTATACAAAAACATGTGGATTACCAAGGAGTACCATTTGAATCCAACTCAATTCTTCCCCTCTTTTAGGGCTACCAGACCCGTGTGCATCTTCTTTGCCAAATAAGTGGAAAAATCATATATCACATAAAAACCCGGGTGCTGGAGATTTACTGCCATATACATAATATCAGTAGGCAAGGTTTTCTTTAAGCTGATTCCCAGAACCTGACATAAAGCACAAATAGTCTTCTTGAAATAACTGGATAAATAGTCCACAAGAAAATGTTTAGGCTTATTCCTACCAATTACTACCTTCTTCTAATTTTTTCTCTTCTTGAGACTGCCAAATGAGGTATCAGAAAGGATTTTCTGAACAAAACCCTAGTATTTCTATATTTTTTTCTAAAAACCTCCAAGTTGATAGGAACCATATCCCGACTCCATTCTTCCAATTTGAAAATATCTGCAATTTCTTCTTTTGTTATCTTAATCATCTGCACACCAACATGTGTTTTGACAATTCGGGCCATAGGGTCATATCTAGTAGCAATTTCCTTTAAAAGATCTACATCCATATAAACATTAGGCACCACCAATTTACCCAGGTCTAACCTCTAGGGGTTACACAAAAGAATCGTCAAATTCTTGTTCCCAAACCAATTAGAGAATGATTGCCACCCAGTGTATGGTAACTCAACATATTTAATTGTACATTGCTTGTCTGTCAATCCTTCCAAGAGTCGAGGCCCATAGAAAAAAACCTTTCCCTCCTGCTTCTTGCTAGTAGAGGGTTGTAACAAATCAATAATATCTTGGCATAAAGATCTGTTAGTGGTTTTAGAACTAGAAGTTCGGGCCTTGGGTGCCATTTATACTAGACAAATGATAATTGAAGCTAGGGTTTGCTTATTTTTAGATAGCAAACAATTACAATTTTCTTCTTTAGCCTAACAAAAAACTATTCAATATTCAAAAATCCCTAGCAATTATCTAGACAAGCTCTAAAAGTGAATCTATTCAAACAATTCTTCAAGAATAGAATAGGAAACAATCACGAATTACCCAGCAAGCAACCATAAAATATTCTAAATTTACAAGAAATGGTGTACGTGGTACTTACGATTTTACTCATAGAACATCCAGGGCAGCAAAATTGAGAAATTGTAACCATTGCTCGCTTCACTCGATACCAAGCAATTCTTCCTCAATGTAGAGATACAACATGGAAATAGTAATTCGCAAATTTTAGCATTTAATTATGTAGGCAGAGTCTAACTCGGCCATTACTATTCACTCATGCGAGCTAAAATGACTATATTACAATACCAGTTTATTTTTAAATACGAGCCATTGATCAAACACAATGTTAGCCAGGAGAACGGTTCAGATTTAGTCAAAATAGTTTGAAAATTCCACGTCCACCCTCAAGTCACCCAACATACAAGATATTTACCTACCAGGCACCACATCAGCATGGAACGAGCCCCACCTTTGTTATCACTACACACCATCGGAGTCCATGCATCACCATATCACACACCTCGCAGTATTATTAAAACTGTAGTTTTAATTGCGCGAGGTCAGCGAGGAACGGCCATGATGCATCGGTAAGGAAATAGTTGTTGGCATCAGCCTCCATCATCGACCAGCGAGAAAGACTGGTCCCCACCATCAAATGTGATAGATGAAAAAATCTCGCATGCCTCACACCATATTTGTGACATTAGCAAAAACCTTGCAAGATCTACGAGTAACGGTCAATATTAAAATCACTTCATCTGATGGCCATGCAATTTGTACATGCAAAAAGGTTATTCATAAAGAAAGGGACCGACTAGGTGGACGGGGAAATGACCCTCAAGGTCGAAAATATTATTTAGAGGTTTACTCTAAAATAATTCAATAGCCCAACATTATAAAAATATAAAGTAGTCATGACGGCAAAAGACCGAAAGGACGAGTAAACGGGGCCGGTAAAGTCACAACCAAAAAGGGATAAAAGACCACTTAAGTGACTGACCACCGTCAATAACAAGTCACCGCTCGAAAATAAAACCCATGACCTAACCACTCAGAGCTGAGGACAAAACATACCTACAAGGGGAAATTTTTTAAAAGCTCCACCACCATCTACTTTAATAAAAATACTAGATTATCTAAGAAAATATTATATAGATGAATATTGGACACACAAACAAATAAATGTATTTTGTTCTATGAGGAAGGGTCTAGGTGATCCAAAAACTACTTTACATTTTGAAGAGATCTTAGAAGATTTCGAGTTTAGCAATTTGTGGAATAATAGAGCATCCCTCTGAAGTTCAAGCAACTAATGATCAATCTGAAGATAATAGGGAAGAACATAGTGTAGAATATGCAAACAAAGTCAAAAGTGGTTTGAGTGAGACCAAAAACATATATATGCTTCATGGGCAACCATAATTTAAAAAATGGGTTATGAAGGTGATGATTTGGGGTCCAAAGGACAAGGCATTTGGGTACCAATAGAGGTAGACCCTAGAAAACCTCATGATTTGTGAGGTGTTGGAGATGATTTAAACAAGCCCAAGGGCATACAAGGATAAGTGAAATAATTCATTTTTTTACAACTTCAAATCCTAATAGTCAAATACAATGACAACCGAGACATGGTGGAAAATCTAGTGTTATTAGAACTACCACTAGTTGTGATGGTATGGGTAACAATACTAGTAATAGTTAACAAGTTCTACAACAATGAATTACTCAAAAGAGGCCAATAGTAGAAGATGCTACACAAAAACCCAATGATCAAATCATTCTAAAGAAGAAAAAGATTATGATAGGTCCAAGTCCAACTACGTCCATTTTCACCTCAAAGGAAATATTTCCACTTCCACAAGGCACCTATCTAGTTGTTAGTGTGACTAGAATAGGAATGGATAATACTCAACCTCAAATGATAAGAGATGGCCCATCATTGCAAGTACTTCTTTTCCATTCAAGAAATTTAATTTTGTTTACAATCCCTGGTTTTGATTACAATGGCGAGTTTAGAAATTAAAAATAAAATATATAAATAACATAATAAGAAAATGATAGAGAGTATATCTACCATAACTTCAAAGATTGCAACAACTACGGTATTTCCTGTATTTGATCCAAATACAAAAATAATGGAGTAAATTATTTTTGTGTCCAAAGTTCAAAATAAACCAGAGAATCAAGTGCATCACTTTGAGTTTGAGGTGAGTAGTGTCCAAATAGATTTTTCTCAAATTAATTTAAAAAAAATTAATGTATCAAAAAAGAACAATGAAGTTGTTGGAAGTGGATTCATTCTCAGAGGGGGGGGGGGTGGGGGGGTGAATCAGAGTGGAGTAATTTTAACTTTTAACCTTGAAAGAATAATGAAACTTTTACTCATTTAACCCAACATGATAGATTTGTTTAAGAAAGTGAACATTAACACTTTAGATCAGATTGACATGAGACTTGACTAACATTTACAACCCATATTAAAAGCATCATATGATATTGTTCAATTAAAGCTTTATGAACAATCTTGTTGTGCTTTATCAATAGAACTATAAAACTTCATAATATGCAACTTTGACTTGCTTTTGATAAAATTTTGAGCATTCATATAATGAGCACAAAATGCAGAAGTTAATTCACTTTATGAGAGACATTTTACATCAGATTTGCACAATCTAAATTTGCATGATAGACTTGAGCAAATTGACTTTAAACTTTTAAACAGCCTTAAAGTATTAGAGCATTGACCAACTAAATGAGCACAATAACATAAATGACTGAAGGAAAGATTATGCAATATAAACATAATTCTCACAAATGAGAGACATAGAAATGGCCGAGTGGAAAACCCTCCTGGGGTAGAAAAACCACTCCTAAACTGCCTTATGAGCTTAATTTCAAAACCACTACTTACAATGACTTATAGGCTAATTTCTGAGCACCAACTCAAGGAGAACCATCCCCTCATTTGAAGACACCAATCTCAAGGAGCACCAACCCCTTTACTAGTTTAGTAAATCATAAAATGATACAAAAGATCTCTCTATTTCCCTTTTTGTTTAATACTTTCCTCATTGTTCTTCATCAAACAGTTAACTCTCTCTTTTTGTTTTTATCCTTTTCTCATGATACTGTTCAAAACAGTTAACACACTATGTTTTTGCGTTTTTTCAGAAAAAGGATTCACTTCTATATCTCATACAAAACTATTATATATTGCACTTCTGTTGTCTCATTGTGTTTTCAGGTTTTTTAGTAAGGATAAAGCCCTAATCTCTCTATTTTCTTTTGATTACAGATTTCATCATTACATTCAAGGAAGGTTACAATAGTTGCTCATTTTTCTATTTTAGAGAATAAAACAAAGATGATTATCAGGTTACCAAACCTTCAATCGACCAAAAATGCTAGGTGTTGCAGTGTCCATGTGTGAGAGATCAATATGAAGAATTTCTTCTGACAAGAATACCAAGAATTATGCAAATATAGAAGGCAGACTGAAACCTGTCCTCTCAAGTAGCAGGCACAAGCAGTGCTAAAAACAAGAACCATTAAAGCATGTATGAAATTCATCAACAATACCCTTGAAAAACCAACTGCAACAACAGTGTAACCAAAGACTCCAATGCAATGTAACTGAAACTTCAAAATGATGCATCCAATAACCGTTATGAAAGAATCTAGGTAAGAGACTGAACAGATTCAAAGTCATCATGATTTCCCCCAAAAAAATACCACTATTTTATAGAACTGATATGATAAATCTATTGTAAAATGTAGTTACTATTATATGCAATATTTTTAGTTCTGACCAAGAAAATATTTAACCAATTTTCCACCTTCCATTTAGAAGTAATGGTTCTACAAACCAATTGAAAAAGTGAATACCTAAGAATATCGAAATAGATGTTGCATGTAGCAATTTTACCAGACCTGCAAAGTAGCTTAGCAGCCCAAGCTTCTCCCTTATTCAAGCTCTTAGCCGATGGTAGGAGACTAACAGGTGAATTGACCATTGTCATGGTCTTCTAATCTTTCCTATATGTTGTCAATAAACCAACAACATGCATAGTAAAACAATCGAGAGAGTGATTCCATGGTGGCAACCAGACTAGGGTTCCAAGCCCTTTGAACAAGAGAAGCAAAATAATAACCTAACCTTCCCAAAAGAACCAATGCACAATTTGTGTTCCTCAACCGTGCTACCACACCCACCATTCTATTCACCCGTGGTATAGCGGTGACTAGCACTATCTCTTACCGCTTCCTTACCGCTCAACCATGGTCTCCCTTTGGACTACCCGCGATATAGCAGTAGCTTCTTGCATACCACTAACCATTTCCATTGCACTACTGTGGTTACCCTTCTGAAAACTTGTGGTATAGCGGTAGCTGTCTTGCATGTTGCTAGCCATTTTCACCACACTACTGTGGTCTCCCTTCTCACTACCTGCGGTATAGTGGTAGCTATCTAGCATTCCACTAACAACTTCCATCACACTACCATGGTCACTGGCTTAACTACCAGTGGTACCACAGTAAGACCTTGAAGTCCGTGGTCTTACCAAAGTCAATCATGCCGACAAAAAATCAAACTCATAATGCCTTTTCAAAACCATGAGAAAATAGTGACTTGCATGCCGATAGGCATTATATCAATTGACTGATTTAGATAGCGAATAGACATTGACCACATTTCCCATCAAATGTCGATTAGAAATATTTCTAGCATTATTGCATGTAAGGATTTGCATTGCTTAGGACATAATGTTTCCATTTCAAGATGCTTGTAACTGATCAAGCCATAATTAATCAACCTATAGAAGAACTGAACATGCTACACATATGTAATCAAGTGAAACATTGAAGCACAAATTATCAAAATAGAAACATGTCACCTGAACAGTGGAACATAGAACCTATAACCAGAATGCCTCAACTAAGATCTGCACTGATACCATATAACAAATGTGCCAATCAAATACCATAATAAGACCAGACTATGAAATGCCTAGGCACCAACCCAGGGCAATTTTGACATCAAGGACAAATGCCAAAGAAGAAGTCAACAAACTCCCCCTTTGTCCTTGATGGCACAAATTTGAGCCATCTAAACCACCATTTTCTCCCCCTTTTTGTCACAAGGACAAAGGAAGAAACCTATGATATACAACAACCATTTTCTCCCCATTTTCTCCATGAAGTACAACAACAATCGATATCGAGCTGCAGATATAACTGGAATGCAACAAAAATGCAGACCCAATACCATGGTCACTTGATTTACCTATTCGTACCTAAAACAAATACATGCCTATGCAAAACTGTGACTAGTAACATAAACTGAATTCATGATCCTGAACAACCTATAGCATAATTTTCACTGTCATTCCAACAAAAAACATAAGCATCTGCAAAGGAGAAATATGAATAGGAAGCATGAATATCTCGAGAAATAAGATTTTTAAGTCACCACACCATGAATGCAAATGGATATCAACTTAGTGTCATGAATCTAAACAAATGTATCAAATTCGGGTTTGACATCAAGAGAAAACCAAAATGACTGAAAAACCAACAACATCATAAGGCTACAAATCTAAAGATCATAGTACAACCACTATCCAAGCAACCTATCAAAGATTCATAACCAAAACTGCACACCATGGCTAACTGTTCCACCTTTTGGTCATATTAAACATCATCCTCCATTGTCACCTATAGACACACTATTATCAGTATGAATAACCATGCACAAATGCATATCTTGTTGTAATGAACATATGGAAAACATCAGTACCAACATATAAAAATCAAGTGCATGCCATGAAACAAGTGAACCAAAAATCAACTGTTCATAGTATGTACCACCCAAATTATGTAAACGAGTCACCAAAGCCAGTATTGTTACCAAAATCATCTAAAAGTCAAAAGATCAATGAAACCAAATGCAAATACAATTAGAGCATCAAACAATGATAAGAAAGTTGTAAGAGAGCAACCATAGAACCAAGCTCCTCCAACAAAGAAGCTTCAAAAATTCCTTTTTGATCTGTAAGACACTTTCTTTTCTGAAGCATATTGAAAAATGTGCCAATTCTTCAATCAGTGACTCTTTATCGTTGATTCAATAACTTACTGCATAGTTTTAGGGAACCGGTAGTAAGATAATTAGGCCAACACATTTTCATTGCAACTAACCTTGCTCTTCAGAATAACTCCTTTACTAGAATAACATCTTTTACCAGAATAGCATAAAGCAGCCAAATCTATAGCATACAGTCCACTACATAAGTCTCAAGTCACCAAACTATCAGTATCATGTAACTATCAAGAGAAAATATTATTCATTAGATGCATATTGAAGTCTTTATCATCCAAGAATACCCAAACTTATATCAATGTTGATTATCTATTCTCGAGTACACATATTCTACACCAACATAATCAGTGTCAAAAATGCTACACTGGCAACCACAACTTCAAAGAACTGATTTTATAGCAAATAATTAGTATGTTGTTCATGTTTTCCAAGCACAACATTTACTATTAATGTTTTTCAAATAACTGCCTCTATTAATATTTCAATTAAGACCTCAAATAAATCACTGTCTTAACATGCTTTGTTGCTGAAACATCATTCATATAAATCAAGGTTCTAAATTTTATCAAGTTTCTGTTAGATATGGTTTCAATGTATCTCTTGAGTAACAAAAACCATCACCAATTCTGATAAGTACAAAGAAGAAATTGATCCTTCTGGCTCAGGCAATACATTTCAGCAAACCAGGATTAATAATAATTTGTCCACAAATGGTGAACAACGTAATTGTGTCACAAGTATCTTTTACTATGGACACTCCCAAAGAAACATAAAGCATCAACTGCAAAACCACCAATAGTCATATGAGAAATCATCTTCTAACAAAATGATGAAATAAATGAGCCATAACATTAAGATAGTTATCATCAACTCATTGTCACTGTTATTCCCAACATAGACAATAAAACACATCTCTATCATGAATTTTGATGATAAATAGGTTATGAAATAGCAAGATTCTACTACCTATTATTTGATATCAAAGGGGTTTATTGAAAATGCATTAATCATCTCCCCCTATCTTCATACTATCTTTCAAATGCTTAGTGATGATTCTTGTGCAACATGCACAAGATTTAGTTCTTCATTTTTCTTTTCTTGCTCTCTTCTCCATACTTGTATAGGCTTTGTCTTCTCCTTACTCATGATATTATTTTCCTTTTGTATGAATATGTAGTCCCTAGATGGCTTTATCAAACTTTTCTTACACCACTGTGCTTTGTGTCCAAACCCATTACACCTATAACATATAATAGTGTTGTCTAGACCATAGTGAGAATAATTTCTTCTAGGTGCATTGTATGAACCTCTCTTGACATATCTCTCATGATTATGAGTTTTATTCATCCAACAATTGCTCACTCTATGTCTATAAGCATTGCAACAATAACAATAGCCATGAAATTGAGAGTGGTTATACCTAATAAACTGAGATCTTGATGGTCTTTTTGTCCTAACCCATTTTTCTTCTAACTAAGTAGCAGCAATATGGTGACCAAGATCAACCTTCAGTCTTGGTGTTTTCTTGGTTGTAAATGACTTTCCATCTGTAGTAGCAAAAACGGTTTCATGCTTAGATTCTTCTGCAGAGCTTTATCCAACTTCATATCCCACTCCTGTAGGATCTTTAAAACACTTTTGTTTGCCAATCATCTCATTCAATAAATTAGTACTGCAATCAAATTTCTGATTTTTATCCAATTGAACCTTAATAGTTTCAAGCTCTTTTCTTAATGCAAGTACTTCTCCTTCAAGTTTTGGACATTCAGTATTTTTAACTTCCAAATCAGACCTTACAACATCTGCTATTCTTTTACATTCTTCAATTTCAATTTTTTGACTGATAATCAAATCATCTTTAAGAGTTAGTTCTTTTAGCACAGAATCATTGTCAGAACATTTCTTTAATGAGGTAACCTCATTCTCCATTTTATTACATAATTCATTCTTATCTTTTAACTTGGCTTCTAATCCCTCTTCAGTCTTTTTATTATCAACCATTTGGGCTTTCAGTAATTCAATAATGTTTTTATCATCATTATGAGCTTGTATTGCAACTTTATTGACACTGACACTTTCCTTTAAGCGTACCTTAAGATCCTGATTTTATTTTCTAATCATCTTAAGCTCATCTAAGGAAGCAAGAAGTTCTACCTCCAAATCAACTTCAAACTCATCACCTTCACAATCCTTTTCGCCAAATTCTTGTTCAAAGTCACTTACTAAGTGATCTTCTTCACCAACTACAGGATCAATTTTAGTATTAACTGGCAGGGGTAATTATTGAGAAAAAACTTCACTCGACTTGGTAGAGGTTGATTTATCAATTTTTTGCTTGACATAAGTAGCTTTTTTTTCACCTTTGTTCCTTTTGCACTTAGCCATGACGAATACTCCACGACACACAAAAATAGACTTCCAAGACCATAATCAATCCTAGGTATGAAACCTAATGCAAGACCCTACGCTTTGATACCACTTGTTGGAAGTGGATTCACTCTGAGAGGGGGGGGGGGGGGTGAATCAAAGTGGAGTAATTTTAAATTTTAACCTTGAAAGCATAATGAAACTTTTACTCATTTAACCCAAAGTGATAGATTTGTTTAAGAAAGTGAACATTAACACTTTAGATCAGATTGACATGAGACTTGACTAACATTTACAACCCATATTAAAAGCATCATATGATATTGTTCAATTAAAGCTTTATGAACAATCTTGTTGTGCTTTATCAATAGAACTATAAAACTTCATAATATGCAACTTTGACTTGCTTTTGATAAAATTTTGAGCATTCATATAATGAGCAACAAATGCAGAAGTTAATTCACTTTATGAGAGACATTTTACATCAGATTTGCACAATCTAAATTTGCATGACAGACTTGAGAAAATTGACTTTAAACTTTTAAACAACCTTAAAGTATTAGAGAATTGACCAACTGAATGAGCACAATAACATAAATGACCGAAGGAAAGATTATGCAAGAGAAACATAAATCTCACAAATAAGAGATACATAAATTGCTGAGTGGAAAACCCTCTTGGGGTAGAAAAACCACTCCTAAACTGCCTTACTGGCTTAATTTCAAAATCACTACTTACAATGCCTTATAGGATAATTTTTGAGCACCAACTCAAGGAGAACCATCCCCTCATTTAGAGACACCAATCTCATGGAGCACCAACCCCTCATTTAAAGACACCAATCTCAAGGAGCACCAACCCCTTTACTATTTTAGTAAATCATAAAATGATACAGAGGATCTCTCTATTTCCGTTTTTGTTTCATACTTTTATCATTGTTCTTCATCAAACAATTAACTCTCTCTTTCTGTTTTTATCCTTTTCTCATGATACTATTCAAAATAGTTAACACACTGTGTTTTTCCATTTTTTCAGCAAAAGGATTCACTTCTATATCTCATACAAAACTATTATATATTGTGCTTCTGTTGTCTGATTGTGTTTTCAGGTATTTCAGTAAGGATAAAGCCCCAATCTCTCTATTTTCTTCTGATTACAGATTTCATCATTACATTCAAGGAAGGTTACAACAGTTGCTCATTTTTCTATTTCAGAGAATAAAATAGAGATGATTATTAGGTTACCAAACCTTCAATCGATCAACAATTCTAGGTGTTGTAGTGTCCATGTGTGAGAGATCAATATGAAGAAGTTCTTTTGGCAGAATACCAAGCATTATGCAAATATAAAAGGCAGACTAAAACCTATCCTCTAAAGCAACCTACACAAGCAATGCTAAAAAAAAGAACCATTAAAGCATGTTTGAAATTCATCAACAATATCCTCAAAAAACCTATTGCAACAATAGTGTAACCAAAGACTCAAATGCAATGTAACCGAAACTTCAGATTGATGCATCCAATAACCGTTATGAAAGAATCTAGGTAAGAGACTGAACAGATTCAAAGTTATCATGATTTCCCCCAAACAAATACCATTGTTTCATAAAATTGATATGATAAATCTATTGTAAAATACAGTTACTATTATATGCAATCTTTTTAGTTCTGAGCAAGAAAATATTTAACCAATTTTCCACCTTCCATTTTTAAGTAACGGTTCTGCAAACCAATTGAAAAACTGAATACCTGAGAAAATTGAAATAGATGTTGCATGTAGAAATTTAACCAGACCTGCAAAGTAGCTTAGTAGCCCGAGCTTCTCCCTTATTCGAGCTCTTAGCTGATGGCAGGAGACTGATAGGTGAATCGACCATTGTCATGGTCTTCCAATCTTTCCTATATACTATCAGTAAACCAGCAACATGAATAGTAAAATGACCGAGAGAGTGATTCCATGGTGGCTGCCAAACTAGGGTTCCAAAACCTACGAACAAGAGGTGAAATAATGACCTAAGCTTCCCAAAATAACTAACACAATTTTCTTCCTCAATCATGCTACCACACCCATCATTCTATTCACGCGCGGTATAGCAATGACTATCACTGACTATTACCGCTTCCTTACCACTCAACTACAGTCTCCCTTTAGACTAACCATGGTATAGCGGTAGCTCCTTGCATACTGCTAACCATTTCCACCACACTACCATGGTTACCCTTCTGACAACCCACGGTATAGCGGTAGCTGTCTTGCATGCTACTAGCCATTTTCACCGCACTACCGTGGTCTCCCTTCTCACTACCCGCAGTATAGCGGTAGCTGTCTAGAATGTCGCTAATAGCTTCCAATGCACTACCATGGTCACTGGCTTAACTGCCAGTGGTACCACGATAATACCTTGAATTTCATGATCTTACCAAAGTCAATTATGCCGAAAAAAAATCAAACTCATAATGCCTTTTCAAAACCGTGAGAAAATAGTGACTTGCATGCCGACAGGCATTATATCAATTGACTGATTTAGACAGTGAATAAACATCGACCACATTTCCCATCAAATGCCAATTAGAAAGATGCCTAGCATTATTGCATGTAAGGAGTCAAATTTCTTAGGACATAATGCTTCCATTTCAATATGCTTGTAACCGATCAAGCAATAATTAATCAGCCTATAAAAGAACTGAACATGCCAAACATATGTAATCAAGTGAAACACTAAAGCACAAATTATCAAAACAAAAACATGTCACCTGAACAATGGAACATAGAACCTATAACTAGAATGCCTCAACTGAGATCTGCACATGATACCAAATAAAAAATGTGCCAATCAAATGCCATAATGAGACCATACTATGAAATGCCTAGGCACCAACCCAGGGCAGTTTTGACATCATGGAAAAATGCCACAGAAGAAGCCAACAGAAGTGGTGTACACATCATTGCTAAATCAAGAGAGAGACAAAATTAGGTTGCAAAATCAAATAGAAAAGTTATAGGAAGACCTAGCAAATGAGAAAGAAAAGAAGAAAGCAACATATAACAAGAGCAATAAATTAGAAAAAAATATAAAAAGCTACCTCTACATTTGCAAGAAAAGAAAATGAACATACAAAGGTGGAATTGAATGAATTAACTGCATATAGTAGAAAAATAATGAAACAAAATATTTGGGTGGAAATAATGCATAGGATTGATCATTTGTGAGAATTTTTTGAATTGATTGATTGTTTGACAATACATAATAAGAAGCCCAAATGATACTTTTTTCACAAAAAAAACATGAATTCAAGAGGGAAATTTTTAAATCAACTTTTGTAATCTGTCTATAAAGCTAGTGAAAACGAATTGGCATCCAAAGGAATTCATGACTGGATTGATTCCTCAATAAAGGAATCATCTATCATTTAGAAATGTTTTAAAATATGTGAAGAGGAATTTTTAGATTAGGTTGTAAAAAAGATGTATAAGTTTCACAAAAAGGTGGAGGACTTGACATCTTGGTTTGTCGTTGGATTTTGACACAACAAAGTGATTCATTGGAAATGTTTCTTTCAAAAAGAAGATGGAGGATAGAATGAAGTTTGATTTGGACTAGTTTCCTTAGAACCCATATGATGCAAACTTTTTGGATTCCATTAAACCACTAATAACCTTGAATGCAACTTTGATTAAAAAGTTAAAGTTAAGTTCCATTTCCAATTATAAATTATTAACAAATTTTCAAGTTAGATACTATAAGCTAGAAAAAAATTCATTTTCATCTGATGGACAATGGAGCATGCTAAAAAATATGATCTAATGATTTGATAATATGATTTTGCAGCTCAACTCTATGCAGAGTTATTTTTGAGTAATATTTTGTAGTACTTCTATATATTTCTCCATTTAAAAATCAATATGAAACTCAAATCCATTTACGTGTTTAAATTATCAAATTGTTTAATTACTAAATTAAAAAAAAATCTAGTTTTTAGATACACATTAAACAATTTCTAATGATATATCTACTACTGTTTTTATGAAGCATTAATTTGAATAATTGAGTGCATGCAAAAATTTTCAATATGAAATACAAAAGATATGAACTTATTAATGATATGTTAATTAATAAATAGAAATTGAAAAATGTGTTTAATAATTTTTTTTTGAAAACAATGTTTAAAATTTAGATTCTACAATGGAACAATAGAAAATAGTATGTTAATTTAGATTCATGGAATACAGTATAAAATATCATCAATGATAGTTTAGAATATGATTCATGAAATACAATATAAATTCCTAATAACTTCTAAATCTCTTCCATTTTCCAATTTACCTCCTCACTCTCATGAGATTGAGAGCCATCTTGATTTTGGTCTTCATTTCTTCATTCTACATATGTTCACTTAATTGTATCTCAACATTACCAGTACATGTTTTATTGATTTTTCATTGTCATTTTTGCTGCTATGGTTTGAAGTGTTGCACAACCCTCTTCTTTCACATATGGAATTCCATATTGTGAGTGAATTTTCAAAAGTAAACCTTCAAATATCATTCCTAGTTGTATATACCCTCAAAATTTTTTCCAAATTCTTATCTAGTTTTTTTCTTATATTTGATTTTAAGAACTTCAATGTATTGAAAAATCTCTCATCCTCTATTGACCACAATATCATGGTTTGACATAAATCAAAAAGTCTAAAATATTTCAGTATTGAAGCATGCAATATTTCACTCTAACTTAATGTTGTTAACATATTTGTTATTGATTCCTCTTGCAAGGGATTCTCCATGAGATCAAATTGTTCCATTATAGTTGTAAAATGGATAGATTTCTCTATAAGCTTAGATTTATCTATAATTCCTTCTAATTATTTCCCATTGAATTATAAAACTTTGGAAAAATGATTGATGAATGTATTTATCCTCTTATGGTAATCATTTGGTTGACAATGGAACCAATATTGAGGATACACAATAGACATGGATTCAAGTGGCTCATTTTGAGGGAATCGTTCTATAATATTTGATGAAATAGATTTCACAATACTCTTTAAAGTATTACTTACAAAATTAAAAAAATTGTTAAAATATTTCCTTGTAACAATTATTGAGTTAATATTCTGGTAGAGATATGATCATGGTACAATAGTGCATTGGTATCTCAAATCCACATACAAAGACACATAACTCCCCACTTGCATTAAGCTATAAAAAACTAGTAGGATTTATTCACATTTTGTTTCAACTTCTAGCTACTAAATTTTGGACTTACAAATGAGGAATATGATAGCTATAGATTATCGAGGGTGAGGCATGTCATTCTACATAGTTTACTACATTTCATAATATACATAGTTCTATCTTGGGGTTTTTTTTTACAAGATTGTTCATTTCCCCCAACATGGAGAGAATACCATATAATTTGAAGAGTGTCTTTATAACTCTCAACCTATGTAAGAGGTCAAGATATTTGTCTATTGTGTGGAAATGTTTGTGCATGACTCCTATCTAGGACTAATATTCTAAAAATATCCTTGTGCTAGTCCATGCAAGGAGATCCATCTAGTATCAACATCCTTAAGAAGCTTGTTTCTTGCGATTATTCCCTCAACAAAATTTATAAATTCTACAAACCATTTGAGACTTTGACAAAATTATGAGTAAATCTTGCAAACTATATTTTGAACTTTTTATACTAAAGGAAACTTTCTCACAAATGCTAAATTTATTTTATGGGCCATGCAATGAATGACAATGATGTATGGTGAAGAAGTAGTTTGTAAATTTATGCAAAGACCATTCCTATGACCTTGTATTATTGAAGCTCCATTAGCTCCTCTACACACTAAATTTTTGGTAATTGTGAAGTGATCCATACCTCTAATTTCATTCAAATATTTCTCAACTAGTTCAAATAGATGTTGCAATGTCAAATTCTCCTTCATTTTATAAACACGTAGTAGATGAGGTTGGTGGATTTTTGTGTATAGTAGACACATGCATACATACCAAAGAAGTATTATCTACCATTGTAACTTCATCTAAAGATAATGCAATAAAGGTTGTCTCTTTTATTTTCTCCTATAAATCTCATTTTTCCACCTCAACAAGACAACTTTCCCATTCCCATCCATTATTTATCGACCAATGTGTGTTAAGAAAGTTAGGTACACCCAAAATTATAATAAAAAATTATATTCTAGGTATTTTTTCATAGGATGATCTCTCGTCAAAATATGAAAAACAACACTCAACTAAACAATTTGTCATTTGTGCTACTGCCATTATCTTTCCAAATTAATCTTGGATTGAACCTCCAAATTCAACAAGCTTCACCTTTCATTGCATATATGCATCATATTCAAGGGAGTTATTAACATGAATATATTCTTCCTTTGTTTTCCATCTTATCACTTGTTTTTCCTTTTCGTCTATGATTTTTCACAAACCTTATTGACATGATTTTTATAGTGTCAAGTTTTAGCTACAACTTCTTGTCCCTTTTATATTTTCAACTACAAATATAAAAATTATAATATTTGGAGGTTCATCTTTGTTTTCATTCTCCACTGATTCAATGAATGTGTACTTTGACACCCAATCAATATGAAAATTCCTTGTCATATCCCACTCATGCCTCATTTCTGATTTGGATTTTCTTTTCCCCTTCTATGTAAAAACATCATCTGCGGTATTGTCATACAAGTCACTTAACTCATTCCTACTACCCTGTGTATCCCTTGGAACATTTTCTACAACATTATCATCTGAATCAATTAACTCATTTTTATCTTTCTTTGAGGTATTATTTTATGTGTTAATATTTGGTGTAAGTGCTAATGTTATAGCTTCATCTTGATTTTATGGACTGCAAAAAATTCCAAAGTATGACATTATGGTTCTGAATTTTGATGGCCTCCCTTTGTTAGAGTTGGCTATGTAGATACCCAAGATCTAGAGGCCAAATGGAAAGCCAAGTATGACATTATGGTTTTGAATTTTGATGGCCTCCCTTTTTTAGAGTTGGCTATGTAGTTACCCAATATTTAGAGGCCAAATGGAAAGCACAAAAGAGATCAATATGCAATGCTCAAGATTGCAATGAAATTGATTATCCTAGAAAGTTTATGAATTACAAATGAGACCACCTAGTTAAATAGCCAAGGTGAGATAAAAGATGTCATAATATTATGAAAAGTGTCTTAATCATATGAAATTTGAAAAAATACCATAAATACCTAGGAAATGACAAAATCTAGACATGAAAACTAAGTCTTCTAGAAATAATCTTAGGACCTAAGAAAAATTAATGTGTGAATATGTCCTCTAAGTCCCTAGTAAGTGAATTAACTAGGTACAATACATTTATTCATACCAATGCCCCCCCTTAAGTGCATCTGAGGGAGAATATTATTATATAAATAATGCAAAGATAGAAGGATGGGTTCTGGCTATGAGGCCATGTTAGGTACCCATGTAAAAATGCAATGCAATCTCTCACAAATAGAGAAAAGGAGAAAATATAGTAGGACAAAATCCTCCCCAAAGGAGAGATTGAAACAAAATGCTCTCAATGAATCATGAGAGGGATAAAACCCCATGTGAGAAAAAATACCCCCCATAAGAGAGAACAAGAAGAGAGACCATGTAGTGCCCCCTCAATGGTGAGTCTCTCGCAATGGTAGAAGCTCGACATTGAATTTTGAAGCTGATCCAATCTCATCGAACAACATTCCTCCCCTTAGGAAGAAACAAAACCAAGAATGTATGTAAGAGGTCTTCCGATTCTTGAAAGGGAGATGTGGGAAGAAGAATGATATATTATGTCCCTGAACTACACTCAAGTTTCTCCATGTTGATGTCAAAAGCCGACACACTCAAAATAGGTGTTCTAAGCCACACTGGTGAAGATGTCAATCCAGAATCTAGTAGAGATGAATGTAGAACACAATCCAAAGGAAAAGATGCCTCCTCTAAAGATAAATAATCCTCCTCCGAATGTTGTCCAAAAGTATCCACACTTATGTAAAATTGAAAAGGATGATCATGTAGAGAATGAAAAAGAGGGTTTGAGTGTTCCCTTGTAAAAATTGAAGAAGGTTCATCTCCTTAAAAGAGAAGATGTATGCAATCAATGATATATCCTAAATCTGAAATATGAGACTCAACAAAACAACCCACCAATTTCTGTCAATTATGGATCTGAAGTAGATGTAGCTGAAAGATGATTAAGATCCTACTACACTTAATCACAAGAAGCCATATTTGTAGCAACACAAGAATAATCCAATGAAAAGTAGATAGAGGAGATGAAATACAAGGGTCAAGAATGAGATCCGATGTGAGAACTCCCAAGTTCAAGTAGCCAAAAGTCTCCTCAAAGTCATGGTTCACAATAGAAGTGTGATCAATAGTCGAAGGAACAATGCCACCATCATAAGAAAATCTGCAAAGGCATACAACTGAGATGAATGATCAACCATCCTAGTAGCAATAATCTCTCCAATCTCCAAGTCTCTAATGATAACTGAATCAAGAATGGATTCCACAGTCCTCTCATCTCCACCGTGTGTAATTTGATAGATGGAAAGAAGATTGTTTGACAAATGAGGTACACACAAAACATCATTGAAAGTTCCCTCCCTAATTTCAATAGATCCCTTCCCAATTACACTCAGTTATGTATTGTTTTCAATAAAAAGAAGAGAATATAGACTTTTAATATTCCATATGATGAGATGCTCTTGAATCTAGAAGCCATCTCCCTTATCTATGACCTAGAAAATCACTAAGAGCTTGTACTTTATTTAATAATGTAGAAGCCAAACTAGCATGAAATTTTTGCTTTTTAGACTATTTTGAAGAAGAAGAAGGTGATTCAAACATTCTAGAAGGAAAATCAATATGATTCTTGATGTTTCAACTCATTAATATCCTTCTTAGAACAAGAATTTTCATCATGTCCAAGATTCTTGTAATATGAATAAGTTGACTTTTTCTTATTAGATGGTTTCTCTATGGAAGAGAATTTATTCTTTTCTTGATGTGAATGTGGATTATTATTTTCTTTCTTTTGTTTCTTATCCAATTCTGATTCTTTCACCTAACTAACCAACAATACTTGAGATTTAGAAGTCTTGATGAGACCTATTGATATAAGCTTTTGTTGCTCATGTATTAACATCTAAAAAAATGATGCAAATGAAAGTGTAGTATATGTAGACCCCATTGCCAACCTATGAGTATGAAAGATAGAAACAAAAGAAGAATAATTAGGACCAATTTGTTCAATGTATTTTAGACCAACTAGGTGTCCTTATCAATTCCACATGCTTTACATTCCTCTCTTAGATATTTAACCTTAGTGATGTAGTCCTCGATGTTATCAAAGTTCTTAGGATCAAGGCTCATTAGTTAATTATCAATTTTATAGCCTCTTAATTCATCTACAGTACCATACCAAGTTTTCAAAATTTTCCAAGATTCATGGGAATTCCTACATGATTCAATTTGAAACAACAAATCTTGAGAAACAAGTCTACGAAGAAATCCATGAGCTTTGGTATGTTCAATGATCCATTTTATCTTTTTATCTGCATCTCTAGGTTCAGGTACCTTATTTTCAACATATAGAGAGTGACCTTCAATCATTAAAATACTCCATGCATTTTGATGCCATGTTGAATAATTATATGATGTGAAAGGAACCTTAGAATGATTTAGGTAAAAGAAGAGCACAAGCAAACAAATGAAAACAATGCACAAAGATACCCCCCCAAATCACTCAATGAAGAATCCCCCCAAAAAATATATGATTTGACACTTTATATTTAGTGCATTTATAGTTGCTAGATACAAAAAATAACAAAATAGACTTGATCTTAGTGCTTAAAGATGCCCAAAAATTCCACAAGCTCAAAGTGAAATTTTTACAAAGAGATAAGATCAATCTAATCACACCAATGGAAAGTACACAAAAAATTATGCACTTTTAAAAACAAATCACCCAAAAATATTACCGTAGGAGAGAGAACACAACTCTAAAAGTTCCCAAAATGAGAATGGCTCAACAACACCTATGAGAATCTATAATTTCTAGAAAAACTAGGCACCAAATCAAAATCAGATTGCACCATTGTGAAGAGCACATAATTCTTCTCCAAATAAAAAAATTCTCACAAAAAGGAGGTCGTATGGACGAGATATGAGCCTTCAAAGTTGAACTACAAAATTGAGAACTTTATCCATGAGGGGTCCAAAATTTTCAAATAAGTGTTGATGTCATCCAAATATGAGGTTAAAATTGATGGCCAAATGACCATCACATGCTTGCATGGGTTTAAATTTTACGGACAAATAGCCATCACACCAAAAATCGCCCCTTTACCAGAATATTCTCCAAATCACTAGAATATACCTTTGGCTGGCAAAATCTATAGAATCTTCATTCAAACAAAATATTCTTTGATGCCATGCCCGATTTAAAATAATTCATAAGTTTTTTAAATTTTACCCTTGGATTTCTCAAAACATGTCGGGTTTTATTTAAAATTACTGTTGATTATTTTGTGAGGGATAGTAGGGGCCATGATCACAAGCCACGTGGCACTTGCTGGCACACCCATGATCAATTCCTACACATGAAGGTACTGTCTATAGTACCCTACCTATGCATCTTACTATAAGGACTTTTTATTTTATTTTGAAAAAAATTGACTAATATTTTTATTTTTTACAAAAAGTTCCAAATTTTTTCCAGTGATTAAAATATATTTTTTTCTTCAAAAAAATCATACCACACAATAATGGTGACCTAGGGCCCGTATGGCTCCCTGAGCAATTTTTTTTGTATCGGTAGACAACTTTCTCCAAAATCAATGATTTGATAGTCAATTTATATGTTTTGGTCCCTTTTGAGCATGATGGTGGTGTCCTTTTTGACTCAAAGTTCTTTTAAGTGGTAGCTACCTCTCAGATTTGGCAACCACCTTCAATCTTCAAACCCTTGCAAATTTGGCCTCCAATATCCAATTGAGACGAAACAAAAGGTAGATCTGACTTTCTTGGGCACTCTAGATGCAATGATGAGCTCAAATTTGATGTAACACGCTCCCAAAATACACTTGCAATACAAATTCAAAAAGAGGAACCCCCCAAAATATGGTATTTCTATCAAGCTTTTTTGATTCTCTAGATCGTCATACAATGCAAGAGAAGAGCATAATGAAATTTTCAAGATCTACCAAGATATCTCCAAAAAGACGATCCAATGGCACCCAACCTACTCTGATACCATGTTAGAGTTGGCTATGTAGATACCCAAGATCTAGAGGCCAAATGGAAAGCACAAAAGAGATCAATATGTAATGCTCAAGATTGCAATGAAATTCATTATCCTAGAAAGTTCATGAATTACAAATGAGACCACCTGGTTATATAGCCAAGGTGAGAGATAAGATGTCATAATATTATGACAAGTTTCTTAATCATATGACATGAGACAACCTCTCATAACTACCTAGGAAATGATAAAATCTAGACATGACAACTAAGTCTTCTAGAAATATTCTTAGGACCTAAGAAAACTTAACATGTGAATATGTCCCATAAGTCCCTAGTAAGTAAATTAGCTCTAGGTATAAGACATTTATTCAAACCAACACCCTTCACCACTTTCAGGATTCTTACTCTTGTTCCTAGTTGACATCTCTCATGAAATATAGATCCCTAGGCCCTATATGTCTCCCTACTCAATATCATATGTAAGAATGGAAAATAGATAAATAACATTATAACACTACAAATAAATGATCACTTTCCTTTAGGTTTTCATTGACTTGCTAATGCAACAATTCCTGTAGTTGGACATTACCTACATGATCTCAATTAAGAGATAAAAAATTTAGAACTAAAAAAATTGTGTAAAAATAAATTACAGTTTCAATTGTACTTATATCAATCCATATTTGACAAATTTAGTGAGATTTTAAATTGTATAGTAACAAAATTGGAAAATCCCACGTGATTATAAAAAGGTACATGTAAACATTGGGTGAATTGGGTCAAATTTGATAGGAAAGGTGATAACACCTTTAGAAGAGAACTCTGCATCATCATAGGATTTTATTATAATCATTTTTTATGTATCAATGCATGCTTCAGAGAATCCAAATGTGGTGACCAATTTTAGCTTACAAATATTTAGGAATGCTCCACCATCTACCAAAAATCAATGTAATATTTGAGATGAGATTCCTCAACATTTCGGTTGTTGGAATTTTGTATATTTATATGCTTGGCTATATCAACATGCCTCAGTTCAATGATGTGCATTATATATGATGTAATTAAATGTGAATGTGGTTATTGATATTTGAGGAATATTTTATATGCAGATAGATTTATAGATACTATTTTATGATTTATGCTATTGAACCCCATTGGGTGATTATGCTATGCTTCGACTATATATACATTGAGCAGGTACCCTTGACATGCATTGAATGGTTATAGGTACATGGTTATTTCTCCATCTAGCTACATAGGTTTGAGTAATTCCCCAATAGTGGTTAATTCAGGGATGTCACATTGGGCCTCTCTATCTATTCCTCAATCGTACTTGAATTGAGTACGGTGTGTGTTATGTGAACTCGGATATGAGTCAGGAATTTTTCCAGAATCCCTATGTGTTGTGAATGACTATGAATTTTTGATTTAATTAATGGTTTAAATTCTATGTTTTTTGTAAGTGAGATATTAGGAATTTAAATGATTCTTATATTGGCTATTAAAATATTTCTTTATTTTGGGAAAGGGAAAAAATAGAATGAAAGTGGAAATGAAGTTAAGTTATTATTTAATTAAATTGCAAAAATTCCTTGGGTTAAGAATTGCGGGTTATGTTTGATTTCAATTACCCTATTTGAATTTTGAATTACATAAATTTAAATGAATATATGCTTATAGGGATTTAAAATGTGAAGTTAAATGATATGTGATAATTACAAATGAACTTAAATGCCAGTTTGGATTTTGGGGAGAATGAAGGGAATTGGAATTTAAAAAATATAAAATGAATTTTATATTATTTTAAAATTGAAATTGGAAAAAGGGTAAATAGGGCAAAGCATTTCATTTGGATATGTTTTTGCAGTGAAGAAAATAGTGAGTGAAAAACCTTCTTTTGGGAAAAAATGTATTTTGTTGATTCGGAGTGCAATCAAAGGAGGAATTCAACAAGGTCAAATTCGTTGGGTTAGGAATTAGTACGGGAGTGTGTCTATCAAATCTTGTGGGCTCTCGTTTAGCATGCATGACATGTTCTTAGTTTCAAAATTTGAAAAGAATTGAGGTACTTTGCTTGTTTCTATTAATGTAATGAATTCCTTTCAAGTTTATGCATGGGAATAGGTTTAGGGGAGTGTAAAATCCTCCCAACATATGTCAATTTGTAATTTAGGATGCTTAATTAGTTTTTTTAAATTTATTTTTAAGATTTTCCAAAATACGGGGTTATAATGCCCAATGTTTCAATAATTATGCAAAATGAATGTTTTATAGCTTAAAAGAGGTGGGTGAAATCACAATACTATGCTCACTTTTTGCCCAAGATGGACATTCACATCAATATTTTTAACTAAATCTTTATCTTCTAAGACCTATACTAGCTAAACCATTAAGAAATTGAAGATGATGTAAACTAGTGATTTGTGACAATTTGTGTGTAGATTCTAAATATATATTTTAAAAAAAAATTATAAAATAAATCATGAATCTTTCAATATCTCCTTTAATAACTAGTTTTAAACAAAAAATAATATTTTTAGAAAGCAATGTTTATGTCATACAACATAAATTTTATTTCTATAAAGGATAAAATTCTAATTTTTAAAATATAGATTCTCAACATCAATATCTAGGAAAAAGATATTTTTACATTATTTTTTTGTTAAATATATATATATATATATATTTTAATTAATTTCCAAAGTCACTATAACAATAATTTGGACATACATGTGTTTCATATAGCCTAACTTGTTGTGTATATATTGAAATATATATATATATTTTTTTTGGTGAAACAAGCACATCAATACCTAGGGAAAGGGTATTTTTTGATTTTTTTTTACAATGGTTTACCACTTTTCCACCTCTGCAAAATGAAGAGCTTGATGTTCAAAGAAAAACCTATCAAAAAAATGAAAATTAAATACATAATAAAATGAAAACATATCAAAATTATAGTTGTTGGAAAGCTTGTTTCAAGGGCTACAATCTTGCAAAATATAATTTTTAAATGACATTATTTAAACCCTTAAAAGATAAAGAAAAAGTGATTTTTTGCTAGCATTTTGATAGGTGTGAAGGAGACTCCATTTTGGGTATGATTTAATACTAGAGTGGTTATATCCAAGGGGGTTTGATCTAAGGGGGTCTTATGTAACACCTCTCTAACCCCAACCTGGTTAAGATAGTATTTTGGTTTTGATTTGATATTCTAAATGTTAAATGTTATCATAATGAGATTAAACATTGATGATTACGAGAAAGGTTATCATGATTAGTTACTATGCTGGATTACATGCTTATATGTTTATATACTGTTATCATTTCTTTTGTATGATTATGGGAAAGGTTATCATGATTAGTTACTATGCTAGATTACATGTTTATATAATATTATCATTGCTTTTGTATGATTATGGATAGGAAAGGGATGATTTTGTAACACTCGTATTTGAGAGGCTTACAATATCACGACTCTCTTCCTAATGATTGATGTTGCTTCGACTGTATGATATATGTTATATGCACATGTACTTTGACGTGCGATTAGAGTGATGAAGGTACTGAGTATCGACTCCGCCTAAATACATAGGCCTGAGCATACTCGTATTCCCTAATGGTGGTTACTGGAGGTAGTCACAGGCCAAATGTCCCCTACCCTAGCCCACTGCACTCCATTAGTGCAATTTTCTCATGTTTTTTTGTCTTACCATCCAATTACCTAACAGTAACATTTGGAGCACCTTTCGGTCATATGTGGTTTACCAGTATGTCTTGTTGAGGTATTTTGTCATGGTTTCCGTTAATATTTTATGTGGAGCTACATATTTTGGTTGTCGGTGTTATGATATGGTTTTATTGGCATCTTTTCATGGTTTCAAAAATGGTACATGTTATAGTGTTTAACTGATTGGAGATTTGAATTATTTTATCCATGAGGTTTTAAATATGTTATTTTAAGTGATCATTATGAGATAATGATATATTTCATTTAGTAATTTAAATAATTTTATTAATCCCTTTTATGAGCTCTTATAGTCTTATTTAAATCCTATTTGGGGAACTTGGTGTATTTTAATGTTGTATATGTAGTGATTTTAATTAATTGATTTGGAGAGCTTTAATAGCTTGTTTAATCAAATTTTTTACTTCATTTTTATTGTCTTGAAAGTTTATAAAATGGAAGGAAGATTTTTTTGGGAAGAGTTATCTTGGAGAAGAAGAAATTTTCAGTTTTGGGGAAGGAGTAGAAACCCCATGATTTGAACAACAGAGTTGGGGAGAAACGTGAGAGAATTTCTAAGAAAAATTTTGTGTGTATTGGATTGTTGATTACAACGTGCCATTTCCTCCCTATTGTTCTATTTTGGAATCTGGTTGTGCCTTACAAAGCATTCTTTCATTTCAATTTTGGGGCAGCATTGAGGTATTTTTCTATGTGGTTCTTGAATCATTGAATTTCTAGTGATATTTGGATGCGATTTAGCTTAGGAATGATATGCTTTGCATTTTCCTTATGAAATATTGATTCCTCTATTTTATTTTTATGAATTCTTGGAGGTTGGATAATGGTTGTGTTGAATTTTGATTAGCTACTTTGTGGTTTTCTTTATGGAAGACTTGATTATGCATTTTCTGCTCTTTTAATTGCCATTGATTGTCCTTAAAATAAATACTTTCTCCTATCATAAACCTTGAAACAAAGATGGAATTCATAAATAAATAGTTAGATCTGAAATGGGTTGATGGCACAATAGATTTTTGGGCACTTCCATTCTCTTTCTATTTTTTTTTGTTTTGTCCAACTTGTGAAAACACATTTTTTTATTTCTGCTCTTTAACCACCTATTATAAACGTAAAATAAAGGTGGATTCCATTTAGATACTCCCATATCTCAATTGGATCAGAGTTAGAATTCATTTCCGAGCACTTTCATTTTTCATGTGTTTTGCCCAACTTGACTAAAAATGTGTTTGTCAGAACAACTCCTTATTTATGGTCATAAAATTAAAAACCAAAGGTGAAATCTATCTAGAAATGTTAAAATATGAACTGGGTCAAGCTCCAATTTTAGATCTGGGCACTTTGAATTTTAATGAATTTTTTTTATACCTCTTTTTCATTCCTTTGAACAACAACTGGAATCTTGTTTTGTGCCTCAATCGTGTAGTAGTTTTAATTGATTTAAAAGTGGTTTTATGGGATGATGTAATGAGGTTAATAGTGATTATATGATTTGTTTCTTTTTATTAAGTTAATGATGAATGTTTGAATGGTATTTGATCTATTTGTTAGTGGATGTGATCAATTGTTTAAATTATTTAACAACAATGTTTTCTTGGTTGTTTTAAATGATTTTAATGATGGATTTTAGTGGCCTTTTTTGTAATACCCCTTCATTTTTCCTTTTGGTTGGATAGTGTGTCTTTGTGTGGGTATGTTGCTTTGATGAGCTTCTGGTTATTCAGATGTTATCTTTATTCCATGCTTTGGATTAGCATAGTGGTTATTTGAATTACAGATGATTATGCTTTGGATTATACTAATATGTTAGAATTGTCAGTTAGTTGCATTGTATTGGTGAAGGGGACGGTATCACATCACTCGCTTGTGAGTGCTCTGTGATCCCGTGATTTCTTCTTCACAGTGTGTATTTTATGTTGTTCATATTATATGTTGTTGTTTACTTGAATTACAGGTTGACAGGTACAGGACATCGACTCCACCTAGTTTCACAAGTTGGAGTGTGTTCAATACCCAACGGTATTCGATTGGGAGATAGTAGCTAGGTTTCTATGCCAAGACGTCACCCTAGTCCTTGTATGTCGTCAGTTGTTTGTCAGGTTGTGTTGCTTTGATTATTGTTCCCTTTCTTGGTTTATTAATTGCAAGTCAAAAAAAGGGTAATTAAATAGCTTAATGTATTTAAGTTGTGGTTTAATTTGTTCTAGGCTTATGTTGAAATGTAATTGATTTTATTATTAATTTAATTTAATTAATAAATAATTTAATCGTTGATTAAATCTATTTATTAATTTAATTTGATTAATAAATAATTTAAATGTTGATTAAATCTATTTATTAATTTAATTTGATTAATAAATAATTTAATCGTTGATTAAATCTATTTATTAATTAATTAAATTTATGATGTTGAAAGAATTTAATTGTAATTATGTTGAATTTGAAAATAAAGAAAACGCATAAAAGTCAATTTGAGAAATTTGGAATTGAAAAATTGAAAAATTGAAAAATTGAAAAATTGAAAAATTGAAAAAATGATTTAAAAGTCAAATTTGAAAGTTTCAATTCAAAAATTGAAGAAATTGAGATATTTTCTAATTTTCTGTTTTGAAGAATTTATGAGGGTGGTTGCTGAAATTTTAGGGTTTTATCCTTATGGTTGAATTTCTTTTCTCAATTTTGGATTATAAAGTTTTTTGGAAAATTAAAAATAGAGGAGAGGAAGAATTGTTGCATTTTTGTGGGTTTTGGATTGTGGTTGTGAAAATATGTGGAGATGAGGTTGGGAGTTGAGCACCATTTCTGGATCCCCTCACACTCAAGGAAATGAGGTTCATTCAATTAGTAGTTTCAATTTGAAAGGATTTATAATTTATTATGCTATTTGGAAATGGTTAAACCTATTTGTGGTTGCAAGAAATACTCATGTTAAAACATGCTTCATATTGAAAACCTTGTTTTGTATGTGATCTTTTCTCAGAAAAAAAAAAAAAAAAAATGGTTCTTGGCTGTAAATAGGTATTTAAATTTTATTTCCTCAATTTGTTTCTTATGGGGATGTTTGGATCCTAATATATATTTATATGTATTGATATATACATATATATTTATATATATAGGTGTTTATAATTTGTTTAAAAATTCATCTTTTGAAGAAGTTATGCTGCCTGGTTTCTTTTTAAAAAAAATGCCCATGAAGGGGCACGGATTTCAAAAAATCTACAGATCATTGCAATTGTAAAAAAAAGTAAAAAATAAAAAATAAAAATAAAAAAATGCTTGGGAGGTCACTGGGGGCTCAACCCCCACCGCACCCCCCATGGGAGGTGGGTGGAGGGAGCCGTGCCCAGTGCGCTCCTCCCCCACTCCTCTAACTGCTACGGCTACAAGGGCCGGGGGACGACTGTGTTAACACAGCCGCCGCCCACTTGGGAGACGACTGTGTTAACACAGTCGCCCCTCATGGCTGGGGTCGACTGTGTTACCCACAGCTACTGCCCCACCCTAAACCTGCGGTCGCTTGTGTATTCCACCACCGCCCTTTTTGTTGGCTTTGGCGCGGCTCCCAAGGGACGCGTGCCCTAAACCGTGGTTGACCCTTTTTTTTTAGCAAAAAAAAATATATAATATAAATAAATATTAATAGTTATACTCATATTATAATATATATAATATTTTATTATTATATATTATAATATTAATATAGGTATTAATATTTATTTTAAAAATATATTTATATAATATTATTTTATTATAATATAATATTGTATTGTATAATATTATAATATTATATGGGTAAGTGGGGGAATTAATTTGGTAAATTGGATTATATAATTTTAAATATTTTAGTTGGCATATTGTAAAATATTGATTTAATCAATGAATATGTTTAAATGTACATGTGAGAATTAATTTATGAGGTTTTTAGTTGAAATAGCAGTTGATATTTTAAAGGCATAATTGTAAAGTCAAACATAGAAATTAAATGAATTGTGTTTAGTATCGTAGTTATTCGATGTTTTATTTTACAATAAATCTTTTGCAAATTTCTAAACATTATATTCTGAAACGTAGAAAGATACATGATTACTTGTTACCATTGAAACAATTAGTGAAATTAAACATTTGATTTGAATTCCATCATTTGAGTAGAAGAGTCATTATTTAATTATGTGTTCTTAAGGCTATTAAGTACTGAATGCAAATGAAAGACGTGGATTTAGGAAATCCGAAGTAGAGTTAATTCTGATTAAACTGCTTGTCTCTTATGATTATCATTTGGGGAAACGGGTTGAGTGTATTTAATTCATAAGGCTTCCAGATTGGTTTTTCAGTTGTGTGGGCTGTAGTGTCATGTTTATCAACCTTTTGAGAGTTCCTTGAGAAGTTCTTGGTGTTTTATCAGTGTTTACCCGATTTCTATGAACGAGGATGTTTTGTACCTCCTTGGTTTAGGAGTGGATTATGGGATCCGCGTCTCCTTGTAAGGAGTGACCTTGTTATGTGTTTTGTTACCTCTAGTGTTGGAGTGAGCTTCATTTTGTGTCACCTCTTGTGAAAGGCATGGTCATGATATCTTGTTTGTTGCACCTTGGTACCATTGATGTTTGGGTTGGTGTGTGTTGTCAAGTAGAAGAGTGGCTTTCATAGGGGCCAGAGCCCAGAAGAGGTAAGATTGGGTAACCTTCAGAAGTGGTTTAATCAAGTGATAACTAAAGCAATACTTAGAAGATTAGGACTAAATTCTCATTAATCAAGATATTAATGCTTCACTCATAGACCCAAGTGCTCGGTTAGGCTTGGAATGGGTGGGAAGGCCGGTAACGGCAAGGTCATCTATCTTGTCTATATGAAACATATTTGATTCCGCATTAGTAAGTATGAGGGTCGGGGATCGGTTGAGGCCACCATTCGATGATCCGCAGTGGGTAACTCATGACGAGATTTGCGATGACACTTTGTATAGGACAACAGTTGGTATTTGATTTTGCATTAGTAGGTATGAGGGCCGAGGATCGGTTGAGGCCACCATCTGGACAATCCGTAGTGGGTAACTCATGATGTGCTGTGTGATGGAACTTTGTGTTACCATAGTTGGTACTTGTTTATTGTGGGTATGGTTTCCATAACATACATGATGTGACCATGGTTGGTGTTCGATTCATATTGTGTATGGTTCGCGTAACATACTTGTTCTGTTTTATTTCTGGAAGCAATGTGCCCATGTAGTATTGTACTTGTGTTGTACTTGCATGGTATTTGAGTTGTATTTGAGTTGTGTTTGAGTTGTGCTTGAGTTGTACTTGAGTTTTACCTTGGGATGTACTTGTGAGGTTCATGTGATGGGTTGTTTTAGTTTGGTTCCGTTTTATGTCAGCCGGTGTCTAGAGGTAGATGGTCTTGGCTAGGATTCTTTGTTACTATCTCCTAGCACGGGGGGTGGGCCTTTGGGTTCCACTTGGTTGGGTGGCATGCACCTAAATCCATTGGGTTCTTTCTCCATGTTCTTGTGGATGAGACTTCCAGTTGGAGAGCTCGTTGGTTTCAGTATCAGTTCTTGCTTAATTTCATTTCAGTTGATCTTTTATTATTTTACCCCTCAGTTGTTATCGAGGTGGAAGTTGTAATTGTAATCATGATTATTGATCTTCCCTCATTTGGAGAATGAGAGTTGTAACCTTATTACTTATTGAATGGATTATTGAATAGAAATTTATCTCCTATGCTTGTTGTAATTTATCTTATTTGGAATGTATGTGTTTAATTTATTTAGTAATTAAATGACATGGTTTAATTCATGTTTTTTGGTTGAGGTTCTATATAACCTTTGTCTCATAACTTTAGAGGTTGTTGGCATTAGTTGCGAACTTGCTTATTAATTACACTTTAAAATTTTATTTTTTTATCCTATTTAAGTTGTTGTTGCAACTTCCTCTAGGGTTGCGTGGCGGGGCGTTACATTTTTAATATTTCATATTTTCTAGATGGATTCCTCGTTTGGTTAAATGAGATGAGCTTAGGTCTAGGTAATTAGAGTGTTTTTATGGAGTGGCTCTCTATAGACCCGGGGCCCACATGTGGCTTCTAGGGGAACTAGTAGCAAAGTTATAGTAAATAAGTGAACTAAATAAAAACAATGGGGTAAAACACTAATAAGATAATGAGACCTCATGCATGGCCTTGAGAATTGTAAAGGCTAAGGCTGCACTCGAGAAGGTCTATCCATCTATGGGGTGTTGATTCAGGCACGATTGAGTCTCCTCATCCTTATGCAAGGTGTACTTGATTCCATGTGGTTCCATCCCTTCGTGCACGCATGATGACTCTCCATCCAATTTGCACTCTAGTACCTCATACCTTAGTAGTTGTGAGTAGTACCTAATATGTTATTGTATGAGCATCTCCATGTTGTGACACTAGTCTTATGCATTGTATTTTGTGTTTGCTCTGTGTCTGATATCAGTCTTGGACATATATTTCCCTTGCCTTGTTATCTCTATTTGGGCCTTGTGACTACCTTCAAGCATGGTGGGGTGGTCTTTTTTGAGTCCACATGGTAGGAAGACGTTACCACCACCATTACCGATGTATAGGTTATTGAAGAATCAGTTGGAGGTGCTATCGCTTGTACTTATTTTATCAATTGATGTATCTTATTCATGGCTATTCCATTGTACTCATGTATGTTCCTTTATGTATATTGTACTCTCTTGAGAGAGATGTAACCATATAATTTAATGAGAAGAAATGTAATGTTTTATTTTTTGGTTTATGTGTTCCGGTGTTGGTATTAGACTCACTTGTACTATGATGATCATTATGGATTTCCTTTCAAAAGTTTTCATGCAAAAATCAAATCTTTGGCTATGTATTTCCTTCCTACAACAGTCTGCAAAAATTTTGGCACAACACAACTTCTTGTTTGTTGTTCCATGTTGCTGCTAAAAAAGTTTTGACACAACGCAAATTCTTGTTTGCTATTCTGTGTTTCTACTACAAAAGTTCTAATCATCGAAGCTATCTATATGTGTTCCGCAGAAAGTTCTAGAGCAGGGGGTTCTGGAGCTATCCTATTTGCTCTTGTTCGGATTTTCTCTAGAGGGTGGATTAGTCCTCTCCTTTGGGTTGTACTTTCGACCATACTTGGCCATGTTTGTTGTTGATAGATCAAATCAGCAACTTCTTTTTTGTGCATGCTATTCTTCTTGTTCAATTTTTTTTATCTTGTCCTCTTTTGGCTCTTAACCTTCGGGGTTTATGTAGCAAGATGTTACATCTTATATATCCCTCTTCAATTAAAAACCTTTAGATAGAACTTCTCAAGGCTTAAACCATTAGTTTTTCTAAAAAAAATGATTTCATGCAAAAATCAACATGTCCCAAAAGTGAGACACACTATTGTGGCAACACCCAGGTGTTGGGAACTTTTATAGCACCAAAGGGTATCTTTATATTTTCAAATTTTGATGAAATTTTAATGAAGTATTTGGGAATTTTCTAGTTTTTGGCATGTAGAAATATTGAGAAAATTCATTTTTTAAAAATGAAATATGATGAAATTAATGTTTTAACAAAAGTATCCTTCATGAATTATTGAAATAATTCTTGTGGAAACTTGTTAGAAAATTTTGATGAAATTGAATTTTGTGCATTGTTTTTTGTACCACTTGTTGGTGAGTGTAAAGAGCCTAGGAATAAGGTATTAGAGGAGGTATGGGAGTGGCTCCTAATGTGTATCTGACCAAAAGTAGCAAGTAGGTTTATCACGAGTGGGGATTCATCTAATCAAGTGATAATTAATGAAACATGGGTAATAAATTAACCAACATAATGGATGCCCCTCTCATGCCTTGATTTATTGTAAAAGCTAAGGATGTTTGTGAAGACATTTTAGCTTGGGGAGCTAAAATGTTCCATATCGGTGAGCATTGTGATGATATTGGCTACCAGTTCTGACTTAAATCTTACCCTAGTGTCTTGTGTGTTGTGATTCACCATTGATGAGTTGGCACACTGATGATCCTTATGGTATCCTAGTAGTGAGTTATCCCATGATGTTTATATGATGTGTCATGGTGAGTTGGCCCAATATATATTTGTGACGCGACATTGGTGATTTTGGCCAATGTGGATTTGTGATATGTAATGGTGGTTGTACCAAATGAGGTCATATATTTGATCTATTATGTGATTTGGATGATTATTTAATATATGATGTGTATGATTTGTGTATAACATGTGTGTAAGCTATTTCCCAATCTGTTTGGTGTGAGTGTTGTGATTGTGGCCCATGTGACTATCTCTTAGCACATCGAGAGTGGATAATTTGATTCTACAAGGTTGGTTGCTATTGTAATCACAATTGAGGATCGAAGGATTGTGGTGGATTCAGTGATGAATTCAATGTGGCAAGGTTCTTATTCTTATTCATGGTTTCTTTCATTTATTCAAATGTAATATGATTGTTATTGGACCCCTCTTTGAGAAAATATGTAATTTGATTAAGGAAAAGCACTTTAGTTTAGATAGTGTCTTGGTGTTGGAACCAAGCATGATTTATTTATGGTTTTCATTATTGTACTATGTAATGGATGAAATGATCTTATGAATATTTAATTTGGGTTTAAACTTAGTTTTAGATACTTTCTTCCCTAGTTGGGTGGCCTGGTATTCTAACTAGGTGGCCCTGTCTCACAAAGAATTGAACCAAAGTGTTCAGAATGCAACTAAGTCCACTTCGAAATCCTTGTACCTAGTGGGGCATCCTAGTTTCATAGTGGGGTGACCTTGTTTAGTAGGCTTAAAATTCAAAATTTTGGTTGTTGGAGTAGCCTTGTCCTATACTTGGGCGGTCTCATTCCCCATACAAAAAATAGAATGTTAACCCTCTCTACCTCAACTAGCCAGTGGTTTTATTATCCCAATGACACTAACAAGTAATTTTTGTGCCTTCAATATTTCCCATTCTAGCTGATTTCGTTAGCTAGACCTTCAAAATCTAGTCAAAGTATCTTTATCTTAGGACTTGTTCATTCTTCCTTATTTTGGAGCCTCATATGGGAAAGCCATGTAAATGAAAGTTGTTCCTCATGGTATCGAGGGTAATTGAGGTTATAGTGGTTTTTTTGAGAATTTTCTTATGTGTTGTCACTGATAACTTGTGAATTCTCTTATTTCATTTCGCATGTATTCTTTTGAATTTTCCTAGTTGTCAAACCTAGGGTTAGGAAGATTGTACACCTAGTCTTTTGAAGACTTGATCTAAGGTTGTAATCCTTCATGGTTGGCCTTGTTGTTGTACTCAAAATTACTCATAGGTCATGGGGTATTGTGGAGTATTATTATTCATCTTGTGTGATGTCACATTATGATGAGACATCTTAGAAATTATGTGGTTGTTTGGAAGTGACTCGTTGTCATTCCAATTAGTGGAGAGTTTGGGCCTCTTGGTTTTCCCTTATCTTAGAGTGTTTAGAGTGTCTGGGTGTGAATTAGAGGTTCATGATTCCCTCATCCTATCCCAATGTGGTGTTGCAAGAGAAAAAAATCATGGTTTAGTAATCGATCATCATGTAGGTGTTGTCCTCTCTCTTGCATGTTTATCGAGGTGGATTTATCCCATGAGTGGTTAGTCTTTTTCTATTTCCATCTTTCTTATGCAAAAATGAGATTGTATTGTTATCTTTGTTGTCGTTTCATGGTGTTCATGTGACACTTGTGTGCACATTGTTGTGCAAGTGCAACCTGTCATTGTTGCCTACTCCACATTGACATAAATTCTTGCAAAGACCAGACACATCCTAGTAATAGCCATCTCATCAATTGAAATTAGCTAACCAAATGTGCTAGAAATTCCTTTGAAAACTTCTTCATCCTGAAGTAATCCATTAGGAGGCCTAGTAATCTTACCCAAATAGTATCCAAGTTGAATTTTCAGTTAGAGACATCAAAACCTAACTCCCAATTCTTCAAATTTAATGTTGATTTACTAATAAGCTAAGAACCCTTTTGATAGGATGTTCCCCAAGTCCTCCTCACAAGAGAAGGAGAAAGGGAAGAAATATTTGAACATAATTGCAATATTCGCATGCCTTTTAGTGCATCATTTCTTGTCATCCCACACTTGAACCACATCAGTATTTGATCTTGGGCCTAGGTGCTGCCACAATAATGGGTTACACTTTCTGAGACATCCTAATTTTTGCTGAAATCGCATATTTTTAAAAAATATAATGATTTAAACCTTGAAAGGATCCATTTAGTTGATTTTAATTGAATAGGGTTTGATCAAACCCTCTTAGATCAAACCCCCTTGGATAGAACCCTGCTAGTTTTAAACCATATCTATAATGGAGTCTCCTCTACACCTATCAAAATGCTGATAAAAAACCACTTTTGATTTACTTTTTGGGGGATTAAATGAATCCATTTAAAATTTATGTTTTGTTAGTATGTATTCCTTATTATAAGCTTCCCAAAAAGTATAATTTTAAATATATTTATTTTGGTTATTATATTTATTTTTTATTTTTTGTGAATGTAGGTTTTTCATCAAAAATCAACCTCTTTGTTTTGTACATGTGGAAAAATAGTGGATTACCAAAAAAAATATGAAAAATATCTATGCTCTTGGTATTAATGTCCTTGATCCAAATAAAAAATTAAATTTCGATACATACAAAAAAGGTTGTGTTATCTGGTCCACCTATGTCTAAATTTTAATTGGTTTGACAGTTTGACTTCAAAACTTAAATAAGAAAAAATATTCAATAAAACACTATGAAACCAAATGAAGGTGCTAGATATTGTAGTTACAAATCTAAATTCAAAAAAAAAAGAATTTTATCTTTCATAGAAAAAAGATTATGTGTTATACGGTGAACATCACTCTTTATAAATGGTGTTTATTGTTAAAAACTAGTTTTCAAAGGAGATGGAAAAAGAAATACAATTTGATTCCAATTTTTTTAAAAAATATATATTTAGAATCTACAAACAAAATGTAACAAATTACTGTTTTGCATCATTTTCAAATTCCTCATGGTTTAACAACTATAGATGTTCGAAAGTGAAGATTTAGTTAAAAAAGTTTAGTTCAATGTCACGTTTTACCAAAAAGTGTAACCCACTATTGTGGGATCACCCCCAATAACTTCCCAACTAATGAAAACTTCATAAAAGAAACACATTTTTTCAACAAGACAATTTGAAATAAAAATAATGTACTCACCTGAGTTTGATATTGAAGAAACTTGGATAGGAGGGGAAAATCTGTTTCCCTTTGGTTTAGACCCAAAAAGGCCTAACCATCTGGAGGAGAGCTTTAGAAACTCGACACCAACACCTTTTTGACCTTCAACACACAAAACCAAGCCATTTTCCTTGGGAACATAAACAAATGAGGTACATCCTAGGACTAGCAGTACCAAAGCATCTACCTTCTTTGGTAAAAAATTCCATCAACCAATACATATTTTACAAGGCCCACCATCGGACCCTCACTAAGAAGAAAAAATTCATTCAACACCAATTCAACAACAACATAACCGTAAATTTTCCTCCTACCATCTACAACTCCACTACATTTGAAATTCAAATGTGTACTTCCCGCCTCTCTCTCTTTCACATCCTCTTCCATTGTTCTTTATGTGAGCATGTTACATAATGGACTCACATTACATTTACATAGTGTGAATGCACTATGTAGCGTACTCACATTAATTTTTAAATTTTTTATTCCCTCCAAGTTAGGTATGGATTTAGGCTTGGATGATGAACATGATGTTTTGACATCTAATTTACCTTTGAGAGATTGTTTTTTTCTTCTTCAATATCATTAAATTTATTTGTTAAAATTCATATCAATATATCATTTTTTATGTTATATCTATAACCATATATATTTTTAATTTATTTTGAATACATTAACATATTTATTTATTTTTATAACTTTTAATCCACCAATCTAAATTTGAAAATAAATTAAAATTATTCTAAAGTTTAATTTACACATTGAAAAGATATATTTTTGATTAGTTTTGTACAAGTTATGTGATTGCATGCTTGATGATGCAATTTTTAAAATGTATCCACTTTCAAAAATCATAAAAATATACCTAATAAAATATTAAAAAATAGACAACTTGTAGTACTCAATCTTAACTATATTTCTACCAAATGATTTTCTAAAATATCTAATGTAACAAAAAAAATATAGGAGACACAGACAAGAAACAAGAAACTCTAGTATATTTTATTGATAAAAATAGGAATAATTTAATATTGTTTTAGAAAATAGATTTAGATAACTTCAATTGTTATTTTATTATATATTTTAATTTTGAGTATACATCTCTCAAATTACTTGTCCAAGTTTAAGTTTAGCTGATTTTTGAGAAAACATATCCACTTTTAGTCCCTTTCTTATCCTCCATTTCCATGCATGTACCACCTACTATTTTTCCGATTGTTTGTGTATGTGTAAACAATTAGTTGTCTCTCTAGATAGTATTGAAAATAATGTACATATAAGAATTCTTATTTAGTCTTTATAAAGTTTAATAGAATTTTTTTTTTTTTTTTGTTGATGATTTTGATATTTACTATCTATTTATTAACAAATCTTATAGTGTGATTATTGATGTTACTTCCCATTTTATAAAATATAACTAGTTGGTGTAGAAACCCACTTAAAAAATATCATAGCCTTTTTTAGATCTACAATTCTTTGATGGGTGCCTATTCTTTACTAGCTTGATTTTTTTCTTATTAAATTATTATTGATTATTTTGATCTTAATTTTTAAATAAACTATTCTTCTAATTCTATGTCATGATTTTTTTTTTACCTACTAATTAGCTTTGAAAGCACCCTTACCATTATTGTATGTATGTTGTTAGTTTTCACAAGTGTTGTTCCTCTCTTCAAATTACTTCTAGTCGTAGAAATACATCTCACATACATAATGCACTTAATCAAATCTTCCATAGACATTAGTTTAGTTTATGCCTTTTAATGTCATTCTTAATATATACACTAAATCCTTAGCTAAATTTGGCATATGCATGTTTTTCCTTGGAAAGGATCTTATTAAATCATACTTCATTTTTATAATAATATTATCACAATTGTATAGGTACACTCGAATTTACTTCAAATTGAGTGGTAATTTAAAACTTCTAAATATTACTTTCAATTTCTTACATAATAGTATATTACGTAGTCCATGATATTGAATGATCTATTTTTTGGTTTATAGATGGCTTATAGTAATATGATGTAAGACCCCGTTTCACATGTGGTTAATGCTAAACCTAATTTGTGATATTATTTTCTTAAATTGATGACTAGATATATTGTGGATGATAAATAAGGTGATCTTTCGAAAAAATCCTTGTAATTTCATTTTGACATTATGTTCTATTGTCACTACCATGAAGGTGGAATACACTAATATACTATGGAATGCATATTGAAATTTAAATGGATTATTATATGGTTACAAGTTTATAATATTCAACTAATAGATTAATGTGATTTACAATGTTACTTATGATCGTGTTGGTAATGTGCAGGAAGGTAATAGTGTTAGCATGAGAAAGGAAGACCATCGAGAGCAAATCAAAAGACATCTTCTTGAGGATATAAAGTTTATATGTTGATAGATTAAGTGGTGAGGGTTGATATTAAAGGTATAATTTATTTTGGTTTGTGAGAATATTTGATTATGTGGGTTGGGAACCTTATCCAAGTGTGAAACTCGGATGGATATTTAAGTGGGTCTTTGAGGAGGATTGTTGGTAAATTTCTTTGGTTGGGATACAAAAATAAACCCCCTAGGGTCTATACCATAGTGGTAGGGGTCAAGTGGGCATGCAATAGGGTCCCAAGGACATGATTTGGCTCCTTAAGGTTCCTCATAATGAAGTGTGATGGATTTTAAGGAGAGGATCGGGGGTGAAAAGATTTGGGGTTGTACAAGTTCATGTTGCCTCTTTAATGAGAAAAGACTCTCATTGAAGAAGGGAGGTACACTCCACACCTCCCCATCCAAAAGGTTGCAAGTTGAAACACCTATATAGTTGGAGAGGAAGAATGAGGAGGGTGTTACCCACTTCTCATTTTGGAGAAATTTAGTAAAAATGGTAGGAAGAATGAGAAGGTGGGAGGAGGAGTCTTGTTGGGGAGAAAGAGATCAAGATAGCTTGGTTGGAGAGGAAAGAAGGATAAAAGAGTTAAAGTCCAACACCCAAAGAAAAGAGATAAGTTCGCTATTTCCATCTTCCCTTGTATATTTGTTGTATGATATGTTGTGTGGAACATGGTTGAATATGGAGAGTGGAGAGTCTATATATATATGTAATATGGTTGTTGTGTTATTTTCATCCCTTTCGTATAAAGTTGTGGAGACTCCATTCATCCTCTTGGGGTCAAAATATTTCTTGCTCGGGGGTATAGTTAGAGTCAACGAGGCTCCAAGACACCATTATGGTAGAGTGGAGAGCAAGCCTTAGTTATTTGTGTGTTATTCTTGTATTTTGAAACACTGGTTGCAATATGGAATTGGAAGTACTATGTTGTCACATGGATATGTATTCTTTGTAAATTTTAGGGGAAATGTAATAGAAGGAATGTAATTATATTGAACCTGGTTACTCCATTTGTGTTATGCAAATAGGCATATAATGACTGATTCTACATTTGGATTCTTATGTAATCCCTTTATGAATACTGATGAAAGAACAGGGTATTTCTGTTAGTAGACTCCTACATCCTTTTGCTTCTACTAGAGGATTTTTATGTTCTGTTTATCTTTATAAGTGGCATATTTGCATTGAATCTATTCATACTACTTGGTGTGTAAGTCTATGAAATTATTGTTAAAAAAAAAAACAAAAAAACAAAAAAAAGAATGCATTTAGAACACGATACTCAGAGTTTGCATATTTAAGAATAGATAGAATATCCTCACTGTTGGTGTATCGGGAACTTTGGCTCATTTGGTTAGTCATTCCTGCAGTAAATTACCATGGACATAGTGGCTTGCATAACACTGGTAGCTTTCAGAAACTACAAGAACAACCGTAGCATAGCCGGCCACACCAGCCCTTCCTCCTGCACACCTGAACAACTAAGTGTTTTGTTAGCCTTTGAACACTTCGAATACCTCTGGTGCAAATAATACTAGCCGAGGTCGATTAATTTGGGCTTGTGCAGGCTGAGTGAAATTGTTGCATTCAGTGGGACCTTCCGTTTTTAGTGGGATTCCTTGTGCCTTGTGAACTTATAGTTTGACCTTGGATACCGTCCCAACCCTTGCCTTGTGCAACCAGAGGAAATGGGGTCTGGAATGTCCTGGTGTAGTAGCAAGGTAAAAAAAGCAAGCAAGGTCGAGCTCTTTGTTCAACAGAGACTTAAATGTTTTAGCAACTTAACCTTAAGCATATTAAAACATAAGCGTACCTCCTGCATATACTGCTAAGTAGAACACGAAAAGGAAATGCGGTTGTTATTACTGAATTTATAACATGCGTGTGGTACTGTCATCGGTTTATTTTTGTAGCAAATAAAATATTTGAAATAAAGTGAATCACATTTAATGGGGGTGTTATACAACGCCTTGGAGGTTAGAGAGTAAGAATTAATTCACTAATAGACAGGGCAGGAAAGGCGTGACATTGAAGTAAGATTATCAGCCCTTACGTATGCCACAGGATTTTGGTCTTCTGCAGAAGAAAGGTGATTAGTTGGTTGCCATTACAGACATCTCACTCCATGCCAGCACATTAAATAATGAAGAATACCACAGCCTCATCGATAGATTAAGTCTGGCAGAAGGGGGATGGATCGGCGTACTTTATACAACTGGTATTGTTCTTCTATAAGCCGCCACTTCATCAACTTCAAAGGTGCATAAGAATTATGCCATCATGACTTGTCTATATCCATCCAATCGATTTTTCCTGGGATAGAGTATCTTGCGTCCTGATCAGTGGTGACGTGAACCCCTCATATCGCCAGTCACTCGAACTCGATGTCTCCATTGAATGCACCACCTCTAATTGCGAGACTATTCTCCAGTGCAAGCGATGGGTTACCATTATGTTTCCAATCCGTAGATATAAATGCAAGACCAAAGTATATAAGGTATTTATTATCTTCAAACGAGCTTCGTAGTGGCGTCATTGCAATGTAATATTACGGAAGCCAAAGAAAATCCCAGCTATGATAACCTCTATCTCTTCACTAAAATAGTATTGTCCCCTGCGCACCTGCAAAAATCAAGTGAGTTAAACCCGCACCCTATGCTGGAGGGTGAATGACGTTAATTTATAGTATAAATTTTGACATTTGACATTGTATTTTCTCCAGCAGTGAAAAGTAAAACGAAAATAGGTTTAGCAGTTCATAATCGCTTAATGATATATGCATTAAGTCATATAGCAGTAGATGGAAATACAAATATGATCAGGAATGCAGTAAATATATCACGAAAATTCCTGGAATAGGGACATAATGTATTTATGTGTAATAACGTTATCATGGGAAATCGTATGGTGGGAGACGTCTCGCAATGATAAAATAAAATAAGGATATCATCGATCTTGTAGTTTAAGAGATTAATAATATATATAAAGGATAATACTGCTGTTGTTTATTAACTGATTAATTTTATCACTAAGGTTTTTACCCGGATTATGTTGATTAAGAATTATATTTTTGACTAATAAATATAATGTCATTGATAGAATTTATTGATGCTAATAATGGCATTATTCAATATAAAAATAATAATAATATTGAGATTATTGATGTTAATATAATATTTGAAAATATATATATATAGTAATATAAATATGAGTCTTAATATTAACTATTATTAATCGTTTCATGATAATAGTAATAATATTATTAAATTGAGATTTAGTAATAATATACATATTGAAGTTAACTTGGTATTTGATAATAATATTGTCTCACCTAGTTAAATATAAGTAATATTAATGATGCCAAATTGGGGGAAAGTTTGAATATCTTTCGAGTGATTAAATTTCATTAAGCATTTTCAGTATCATGGGGCCAGTATTATCTATTGATTAGCTCATAATAATATGGCTCAAAATTTTAATCAACTATCAAGATGACCTTGTTACTAATGTTCAAGTTGACATTAATTAGCAAGTGAGCTTTTAAATGGAACATTATAGTTAGTGTTTTAACGTAGATCCAACAACAAAAATTATCAAGGACTAGAAGATTGACAAAGTAATAACACTATCAACATTAAGGAATAATTATAGCAAAAAAGAGAGGTTATTATTTGAGGACATTAATGTTACCATGGGCTATAATATCAATATCTGTAACACATAAATCACTAAAGTCACCCTTTTTAATTAGAAAAATAATACCATACCAAAATCATGATGGGCGTTACTATGGAGTTCTTTTTAGGGTGCATCCTATAATAAGATATTAATGATATTTATATTAATGAAAGGATAATGGAATGCCTTACTAGCAATAAGGTTATGGTTTATATAAGGGGTCATCTATCTAATTAAAAGGATCATGATTCACCAATTAAAATTAGGAGCTTTGCTAAAGTTACCATATTAGTAGAATTGACATATAGAAAGCACTTATTATTCATTATAATGTACAGGGGATTACTCAAACAAGGGTAGCGAAATTGCTTTAGATGGGAGGTGGGTGTAATAGTTGACAAATTAATAATCTCCTAGCGATGGTTAAGAAGGGGGTTCAATTTTAAAGCTATGTCGAGATAATTTGATAGAGTAATTTTAACAAGTGATATTTGAGTATTCTAAATCCTAAACCCTAAACCCTAACTCACATGAATGAAAAGTTAATTATATTAGGGCTAACTAATCTCAAATTAAGTTGGTTCAACCAAGCTAGGATAATATATGTATCGTATTGGTCAAGGCGGGAAAAAGATATAATCTTTATGATATGATATGGAAAGTGATGTTTGTAATCATGTTACCTCCACAAGACAATCACTATACCAACGAGCTAATGCTTATTTAATTTATTAAAAAAAATAAAAATTGTAGGTATTTTTTTCTTGCGAAAAATTATGGGCATGACATATGACACTACCTCGTACTTCATATAGGAGGCACCTAATTGTTCTACAAATGAGGCATACGGTATCATACCCCTGTAGAATTTGAACTTGTGACCTCTCTTTCAAGAATACAAATTCTCCACCATTAAACCAACATAAAAATATTAAAAATACAATTATTTAAGTTAATTTTTGGACTCTTTTATTCACAAAGTAAATTTGATATTATAATTTTTTTAAAAATTATGACTTCATTTCATGGATGTTAATATGATTAAAATATTAAACTATTCAATAAAACACCAAAGTCACTATGATTGATCATAAAATTCCTTCAAACTAAATGAGGTGGCAAGAAATATATCTCTTGAGATCCACAATAAAAAAAATGAAAGCATTCTTGTAATGATGGACCCCTCATTACAAAATGTATTATCAAGATGATACAGATATAAAACATATATTGCACAATAGGTTCTGAGACAAGATATATGAAATTCTAGCATAGATACCTAACACGAAGCTCGCGAACAAGCTAAGATTTATTCTCACTGGTTTGATGATAGCGTGACCTGCAATACTTTTAAAGGAATGTGTCCTCAACCGACAAAAGAATTGGGATTGTCTTGTTTTCTTCTTAGTTTTCCAGTTTGAAAGCAATTAATTACTAATGAACACTGTTATAAATAAGTTGTTTGTTAGAAGGTAGTGTATAAATGATAAAGGTTCTGCAGATCTACGTGTAGATTATCAGAACCCAGGAAAGAAGACAACGAAGAAAAGTTTGAATATATTAAGCCACGATCATTTCTGTAAATGAATCTGCCATTTCGTTTAGTCACATTTGCCATCAATCACATCCATTTGATTTTTACTACATCCAATATTAGAGAATCTTGAAAGAGCTCTGAAAGAGATTAGGTCAATTTTAGTATGTTATTAAAAGAGATTAGGTCCAAATTAAGCATAAGCTTATTAATTTTATCATAATAAGATTCACTGCCTTCAAGACACTTACATAGTCATAAATCACCTTTTAATGTCAATAAAATATTTCATCTTAAGAAGATTGTTCTTAAAAGCTATACAGTTCAAATATTATATTTGTTATCTAATTGAAAATAAAAAATAGCATCTTTGACCAACTATTCTTAAACATCTTTGAATTCAAACCTTATAATTTCAACAAATATAAAACAAAAGAAAGGCATCCATTATGCTCTATTAAAGAGACATGATGTTGAGTTGAAACCAAACTTTTCAAGCCTATTAAGTTTATCATCATAAGGTCATAAGATTCAACCGTCTCAAGCACACAACCACCTTTTAGCTACACATTGCTTTGTCTATTTAATTATTGTTAAAAATATTTTAGATTATATTTTAGTATTGATTATGCTAAGTTAAAAATGAGAAGCTTTATAATTGTTACATTAACTTATCTTAAATTTCAAAAATTTATTGTAGGTAATATATTTTGTTTCAATGATTTTCTTAATGGTCATAGTAAAATTATGTTAATCTTAATGTTATTAGCAATTTAAAACTTAGCTTAGATGTTTTAAATACAAAAGTATATTAAATAAGATAAATATTAAGTAAGAGGTGTTTAGATGTTTTCTTTATTATATTATATAGGTAAAGGAATTACATAGTTCTTTAATATTTATTAGATTATAACTTTAAGATATTTGATCTAATTATTATATATAAATTAAAATTGAATTAAGTTGTAGGATGAGAGAAACGATAATGATTATTGGATTTATTATAGTTGCACTATAGAACTCAATAGTCTAATTTTTATCATATATTATTATAGTTCCTCTAGAGTCTTGAAGATTATATTTAAGTCATAATTATTTTAACCAACATATTCTTATATGAAGATAAAACGTTCATTCTTAATTCATATCCCTTTTACTATGTTATTTGATGACCCTCTTAATGTTATTATGAGAATTTTAGAATTATACGTAATTGATTTTTCTATTATATTTGTGTTTTAGATAAGACATTATGTTGCAAACATAACTAAAATTTAGACTAAAATGTGATTGAGTTTGCTACTAGATTCAAGGTTTTGTAGAGTACATTATGTAATGAAAAGGAGTTAAAGTTGCCTCCCAAGGTGACATCTCACATGAAAATTGATGTATTATTGTGCCACTTAAATAAAAGAATTAGAGTCATTAAGATCATATTTAGGCCATAACTATTTAAAACAACACATACTTATGTGAAGGTAAGAAGTCTAATATTATTTCATGTCACTTTTAGTAAGTTTGTTATTTCATGCCCCTCTTGATGTTATTATGGGAATTTTAGAATTAGATGCAATTTTTTTATATTTTTTTTGTATTTAAGTGTTCTAGATAAGACATTATACTACATACACAATTAACACTTAGACTAAAGTGATTACTAGATTTAAGGTTTTATAGAGTAAATTATAGAATCTAAAGGAGTGAAATTTACCTCCATAAATGACACCTCACATCAATAGTAATGTATTATTGCACGTCATTTAAAGAAAAATATTATCATGATTCAAACCCATTGCCCATCCCTTACAAAGATAAATAGTTTATAAATTTTTCTAAAGATGTACATGTGAAACATTTCAACCAAGCACCAATTTTATTTTGATTAAAATTAATATTACAACATACCAATTATTTAAATTATCCCCTTAGATATAATTCATAATGTTTAAATACTTGTATGCAAATGCTCCAAAACCAAATACTATATATTTTAACTTTTGAAAAATCATTGATATGTACATAAATACATACAATAAAAATTTAGAAACTTTATTCTCAATGATAACAAACATAGTAATATGAATATTAATAGCTTAAAGATTCATTGTAAAATTATAGAATGAAAAAATTCTTCAATCAACCATCTAATATAAGTATAATTATTTAATGAGATATGAATTTGGATTCTTATGTGTTTTTAAAAATTAGTCATATATTGAATCTTAGAATTAGTGGTTGATCACTAGTCACAAGTACATTAACACATAATACTAAGTGTGTTTCCTTTTCCTTTTGATGTGTAATAGATATCTATCATGGGTGAAGTGCTAAAAAGTCTAGGCATTTCAACATCATCCAACATAGAAGTGGGAGATAGTTGCATGTCCAATGCCAACAACCGTTGAAATGGAAATCATCATCCTAACTTGTGGAGAGATGATTTTATTCAATCTATTAGTTCTCAATATGGGGTATGAAATACTAGTACATTTAAATTTACAAAATTAAGTTTATATTAAATATTTATTGTTTTGAAAACTAATATAAAAAATATAATTTTTTGACTAGGATTCCATATACCATGAACATAGGGAAATGCTAATTAATGAGGTTTGCAAAATATTTTTCAACAATGAAGAAGAATTTGGTCTACTTCAAAGGCTTTGGTTTGTTGATGGTGTACAATTATTGGGAATAGATAGATATTTTCAAGAGTAAATCAAAATGGTGCTTGACTATACTTACAAGTAAGTATGTTTTCTAAAGAAAAAGTTTTAATCTACATATTTATACATCTAGTTTAAATACTAAATCTATAGAGCTGTATGAAATATTATGTAATAAATTAAGCTTTAGGATGTTTCATGTTCTAAAAATTCCATCATTAATAGGTTGTGGACTGAAAATATTATTGGAGATCTCAACACAATGGATTTAGGATTTCAGATGTTGCGATTGAATAGATATGATGTTTCCTTAGATGATAAATTTCAGAATTAGTTTTAGATTATCTTTCTAGACCTAATTTTTTAAATCACTAAAATATATTCTATTTGTGAGTAGATGTATTTCAAAAATTTAAAGGTGATGAGGGAAAATTCTTTGACTTTGAAACTAGTCAAGAATATACCAAATTAGCAAGTATGTTGAATTTATACAAAGCTTCAAAGCTAGATTTTTCTAGAGAAACAATATTGAAAGGGGCTAGAGATTTTACATCAACATACTTGCAAGGGCCATGAAGGAACATGGGGAGATGAAAGAAAATAATAACCCACTTCTAATGGAGGCAAGTAATTTTCCATAGAAGGGCTTGAAATTGAAGTCAAGTTTGATGTCTTATTTTTTGAATTTGGAAGGAGATACCTACCATATAAAATATTCATTAACTTTTTCTAAAAATGGTAAGTATTTGAATAAAAACCCACCTACCACCTTTTTTTTTTCTTAAAAGTTAAAATGTATTACATAATAGGTGCTACTTTTTATATATGCATACATTATTTCTAATAACAAGATGTTTTTATCACATTGAGTACATTTTGAAATGTCCTTGGAGATGTAGGGTTTCAAGATGGGAGACTTGGAACTTTATTCAAATATTCAATCAACATAATCAAAATGGCTCACCTTTCAATGACATTTACAAGTAAGATTTAAAGTTTATGTATTATAAGTAATATTTCACTCTTTCCTTCCAAATAAAAAAGTGAATACAAACTTAATATTTTTTTATATTATATTTTAAACTAATAGTAAAAAATAATTTAATTATGGTAATCCATGTTTACAATTTCTTTCAGAATTTCAAATACCTATAGTCAAAAGTTGTTGGAATTAGCAATATTGGACTTCAATATTGTACAAGCTCAACACCAATATGAATTGAAATTAGTCTCTATGTGAGTATAAGTTAAAGTAAACCTAAAAACTAATGTTCCCTTGAGTATTAAGAACTGTTAACATAAAAAAAAATATTATTGTTCTATTTAAGATGTTATTATAATAATTATAAATTCAATATATCACATGTTTAGTCATACAAAGTTAAGATTATATTAGTTTAAGAGAAATATTTATGAGTGTCAAATTGATTAAATCTTGTAACAAATAAATATTCTAAATTAAAAATGGATTTTTGTTCAAATACATTTTTTTTTGATGATAGATGGTGGAAGAATTCGAGTGTGATTCATCTTGATTTGTTTCAACATCGCCATGTGGAATTGTATTTCTGGTGGGCTTGCTCATTATTTGAGCTTGAGATTAGTGCTACTAGAATTGGTTTTGCAAAATTGACTACTAGTCTTTCACTCATCAATGATATTATGACACATATGGAACCATTGATGAATTGAAACCCTTCACCACAACATTAATAAGGTAATGCATTAGATACTAATATTATGTTATATTAAATTGTTGACTATTTTTCTAACTTTGTGCACTAATTTCTATTATAGATGGGATATTTCAATCATAGAGAATCTTCCAGACTAAGTGCCCCTCCGTGATTGGCCCTTTTTCCGGTGATTGATAAATTTTGTTATGAGATTATCTTGGGTAATCAATTTAATTAAACAAAATATAATTACAAGGTTACTCGATTTATTCAGAATCAAATAAATCAATGTTGAAAATAGAAGTTATGGTTTATTGATGATTAATTAAATTAAATTATTTTGTATAAAGTATTATCATAAGTAAATTTAATGATAATTGCTAATTTTATTATCATTGGAATTTAATTATACAAATGTGAAAATAATATAATTTTTCAATAAATAAATTAAGTGTGGAAAGATAACATAATTCAAAATAGAATAATTAATTGGTGGAGATCTTTGAACAAGTTGTTAAAGCAAGTTTAAAAATGGAAAAAGTGAGTTCGAGTCCATACATGGCTCTGAACTAATTGCGAAATAGAAAATTATTTTTTTAAAGTGATTATTACTTGATTTTTGTTTTGGAAAATTCAATCACTTTTCTTGTTTTAATAATGATCATTTTGGGGAATTAGGTCCGAGAGGATTAATTTCTATTCTTTTTTGAACAGTGAACTGGGCTGCATGAAATTATCTGTAAAAATTAGGTTTTGGGGTTTTTGGAATGGAATTTTTGTAAAATTATTTTGGGTTTTGAAAGAAGTTGAAGCTACAAACTTGAGGAGCTTGATCCCGAAATCAACCTTCAGCTGGACTACTCATTTTAACCAGGTTCCACTCTTTATCAATTTTTATCTCCGTTTGTTTTTAATTTTTTTTGAAGTAAAAGCTTGAATGCTATGTTCTTCAGTCTGTGGTATCGATTTATCTTTGTTTGGATGATCTTGGTTGTTATGGAAATTCGAATTGAAATATTTCAAATTAGCATTTGATTTGTTTAATTGTGACTTTGTAATCTGAGAGAATGTCGCTTGTCCTGTGCTTAGCAATCGTATCTTCCTTGAATATATCCATTTTTTTGTTTGATCTCTGTATAGTTCAATTTGGGGGTGGTGCCATGTTGCTATGCCTTGATTTGATCTATCTTTTGGTATAAATTGATATTCCCTTATATAACACCCATTTTGTATTTTTCTAGCAGACTTTGAGTATATTCGTATGCTGTGTTTTTTCTTAGATCACCCAATTTATCTGTTAAATGATTGGCAACCAGCGTTACATGAAAAATTTATTGTCCATGAATCCGATTCCCATTTTGTAATTCAATCCCTGACCATAGCTCTAGTAGTATCGATTATTAGCATAATCAAAATGTTTGTTGCACCTATATCATGGAATATTCTCCTTGTTAACACATTCAGTTTGTTAACACTCGACGTTTGGTAACACATTGCAGTTGTTAATGCACAACGTTTGGTAACACATTGCAGTTTGTTAATGCACAACATTTGCTAACACATTAGATTTTATGGCTTTTTATTTCGCACTTTGCTTGGTGCGCTTCCCTCTTTCAGCTCCATCCCAGTTGTTACCTTGCTGCAAGCTTACAATATTAGGATGTGTTCCAGCTCGCTTCTCTATAGTGCAAGCCTAAGTTTCAGATTGTTTCATTTAGCATCACCAATAATATCCACAAGAACTTTGTATCTGTTTAAAATGATGGAAATGGTTCACATCTCTTAGAACGATTTGTCTTGCAACAACCAGGGAGATGAATTTAAAGGCAGCGTGGCAATCAGACCATATTTGATTTCCTTCTACGGCTTCAACCTAGGCTGCATTTGATGCTTTGTATTTTCTTCTCGATGTTTTCTTCTTTTGATTATCCTTCGATCTCATAGGTCTGCATTCAAATATTTGAAATGTATATTGGTTTGATTGTTGTGAGAGTGATATCTTGGTTGGGTTGGGTCAGTATAGTTTATTTAATGTTGATGCTTTATTGACAATGAAATATTTGATTTTATTGGTAGAAAGTCAATTTCTTTAGATTATCTTTATTTCGATGAAATGTGTTTTATGAATAGATTTTAGTTAGAATATTTTTTAGTTATCAAATATGTATAGTTTTGTTTATCAAATAGTCTTAAAAATGTATTTATATTTATATATATATGTATATTTGCATATAAATTCTGATAATAGAAAAATATTATTTCTGTTGTAAATAAATGTAAGTTGTATCTCTGTTTGGGTATATATATATAAAAATATAATAACATTATGGTGGGGAAAATGTGTTATATCTGTTTGGTATGAAATTGAGATAATGATACTAGGGTAATTGCATAAGTTAATAAAGTAAATAGGATTATTATTAAGTTGGGAAATGTTTATTGATTATGTTAGTTAAATGAATAGGGGAAATTGATTTACTTGTATTTAGATAGTTGAAAAGATTTGTTTAATAATTGGATTAGAGTATCCTTTTGCTTGTGAATTCATCATGTAAATTAGTATAATTGTATTATAGTGGTAAATGCTCTATTAAGTAATTTAACCTGATTAAGTTAATGAGTAATCAAAGTTGTGGAGGCAATGCCTTTTGTGGAATAGATCATGGTTGATTTGATTGGTTGTTCGTGTTGATTTATTGGATTGATTTTTGAATTGAGTTGTGAATCGGTTGATTACTATTGTTGTCGTGGTTGTTGATTTTGTTAAAGTTCTTTATTAACCAAATTGTGAGTTTGTTAGGTAATTAGTGGTTGGGTATCATGTGAGGAGAAAATTGAGGTCTCCCTTGGATGCCATGTTGATTGATTTTACTATTGATTATTGTGGTTGATTTTTGGTTATTTTTTAATGGAGCAAAGTTTATGGTGTCAAATGGTTATTGTGAGGCTTCTAGAGGTTGGGGAAAGAGTTTACTTATTATTGGTTTTCATGTTGAGTTCTTTGTGAACTTTTGTTCTTATCCTTGATCATGTTTACGTGGGTTTTAGCCTTGCAATATGGAAATTGTTTTATTATGGAGATCTTGGGCGAGTTGGTGCATGTCTCGTTTTATGTGATAATTCATGTGGTTTTATATGTTGTGCAAGTTGGTCTACCCAGTTAGTAGACTATAAAGTCTTTTTGTTGTTAGTAGGGGGAGTGGCTCTCAATGGGGGTCTGGCTCACAAAGTGGCAGGTTCAGGGTAACTCATGAGAGTTTCTTAATTAGTGATAATCTAAAATGAATTAGGGGTTGGATAGTTCACATTAATCAATATAACGCCTCACTCATGGCTCAAGTGCTTGTTTAGGCTTGGGATGAGTGGGAAAGCCTAGAATGGAAAGATCAATTGCCTTGTTCTCTTGGAAGGTACTTGTTCTCTTGTAAGGTATGTTGATCCTGCATGAGTTTGTATGGGGGTCTGATTTTCGGTAGAGGTAGTCCAAGGTAACCCAGGATAGGGTTCTGATAGCCTAGGGAGGTTATGTCAAGGTAACCCATAGCAAAATATGCGATGACACTCCTCCCTATAGCAACCTTGTATGGCTTGTTTTTTTTCCCCTAGTCATTCTTGTACCTCTAGAAGCAATTGTTTCTTTATGTGTTGGTTGTTACTTTTGTCCCCCTAGAAGCGGTTGTTAGCCTATGTTTGCTTGAATTTTTGTGTAGTGGGTCCTTATTGTCATCTCCTAGCATGGGGGGTGGACTTTAGGGTTCCACATGGTTGGGTGGAACATGCCATGCAGTCCATTGGGTTCCCAGATGATGATCGTGAGCATGGATGTGGTAACACATGCAGAGTTTCCAGATCTTGTACCAGACTTGAGCTAGCATTGATGTTATGTACTGTAATAATTTCAGTTGTATCTTACCATGTATTTGATGTCTCCTTCCCATTGTTATAAGGGGAGTTTTGATGTAAACTTGCAAATAGTGTAATGATCTACCCCATGTTTGGAAAGTTGTATATGTATTCATCGATTCATATTCTATGCTCTTGAAAGGTGTTGTATATGTGGAAATATGTTTATCTAATTCTTTTGATGCAGTGGATGTAAATGAACCCTTGTTATAGTTATTTTTTGATGTATGTTTAGGTTGGTTAATTATTATGTTCATAATGCAGTCATGTTACCCTAAAGGACATAGTTAGTGCAATTTATGTACATGTAGTTTACATTCTATGTTTTTGTTAGTATGATCTATATGTTGATTTACTTTAAAAAAAAAGTCTCATAGTTGTTAGTTGTAGTGTTGTCCTTTGGGGTTTCACGACGGGGCGTTACATCTTGGTATCAGAGCCTAGGTTCATACACTGGGCACTCTAGATACATAGGAGCCCATTATTTTGACCTAATTGTTTATACTCTTGAGTTTATGTTTTTCCTTCTTGGTCGTCCTCACTTAGCAACTCGAGCCTTATCTTGTGGTGGTGTTTGTCCCATGGTGCAAAAAATCAATGGAAATGATAGGATCCTCAGTGTAGTGCACAATGCACCAATATTATTCCTATTAGAGATGCATTATGGACCCTTCTGTAGCCTTGTGATGTGTTTACCGATGTTGTGAATTTGTGTGTGTATGTGAAGAATGTGTGTTAAATTTGTAATTTTGTGCTTATGAAGTGATAGATTGTGTTTTTGTTTCTGTAAAGGCATAAAATTATGATCTTGTGTCACCTATATTATGAGATTTAGCGTTGTAAAATGAATAAAATGGGATGTCTTGCATGTAAATGATGAATGGCTAATGAAAAATGTGTGCTTTGTGTGCATAGTTATGCTGCATTCTGTGGGAGTGTAACATTTTGATGTAATGAATCAGCTCTGATGATAGATATGTAGCAGATGGTTACAATGTAATTGTTGTTATTCGTTGATTTGGATTACTGTTTGAAGGGTCTTAGTGGGAGGGACAGTGTAGCATTACTCATTCGTGAGTACCTTGCTACGCTATGATTTCCTCTCAGGCTATGTTTGATTGTTTGATATATATATATATATATGTTGTTCGATAGTTTGTCTAATGTAGGTTGTAGGTACCAGGCATCGAATCCACCTGCACTGTCAGGTCTAAGCGTACCTTAAAACCCAATGGAAATAATGTTAAAAACGAAGATGACAAAAGGTCCCCTACCCTTTCCATCATCCTCGAAGAGGATGATTACCCAGTTGGTCACTTGTCAGTTGTGTTTGTGGTCAGTTGTTCTCGTCTTTTGTCCTTGTTGATATAGGGTTGTGTGATTATTTCATGTTATTGCATTTATGTATAGAAAGTTGAGTGTGGCAATATTTAACAAATTCTAGGAGTAAGTCGAATCATAGGGGGGGAGGACGTAGTGCCCCTCCATGATTGACCTTTTTTTTTCTTTTTTTTTGGCGATTGATAAATTTTGTTATGAGATTATCTTGAGTAATCGATTTAATTAAATTAAAATTGAATTATAAGGTTACTCGATTTATTCATAATTAAATAAATAATCAAATAAATCAATGTTGAAAATAGAAGTTATGGTTTATTGGTGATTAATTAAATTAAATTATTTTGTATAAAGTATTATCATAAGTAAATTTAATGATAATTGCTAATTTTATCATCATTGGAATTTAATTATTCAAATGTGAAAATAATATAATTTTTAAATAAATAAATAAAGTGTGGAAAGATAAAATAGTTCAAAATGGAATAATTAATTGGTGGAGATCTTCAAACAAGTTGTTAAAGTAAGTTCAAAAATGGAGAAAGTGAGTTCGAGCCCATGCATGGCTTTGAACTAGTTGTGAAATAAAAACTTGTTTTCTTAAGTGATTATTACTTGATTTTTGTTTTGGAAAATTGAATTTTTCTTGTTTTAATAATGATCATTTTGGGGAATCAAGGAGATGACTGATTTTTATTCTTTTTTGAATAGTGAACTGGGTTGCATGAAACTATCTGTAAAAATTGGGTTTTGGGGGTTTTGGAATGAAAATTTTGTGAAATTATTTTAGGTTTTGGAAGAAGTTGAAGCTGAAAAATCGAGGGGCTTGATCCCAACATCAACCTTCAGATGGGCCACTCGTTTTAACTAGGTTCCACTCTTTATGAATTCTTATCTCCATTTGTTTTTAATTTTTTTTGAAGTAAAAGCGTGAATGTTATGTTTTTCAGTCAGTGGTATTGATTTATCTTTGTTTATACGATCTTTGTTGTTATGGAAATTTGAATTGAAAGATTTCAAATTAGCATTTGATTTCTCTAATTGTGACTTCGTAATTTGAGAGAATGTCGCTTGCCTTGTATGTAGTGTTCCTTCGTATTTGACATTTCTTGATATTTGGGTAAGTTTATTTGGATGATAGGTGATGTTTTGTTGTTGTTTGTTGTTATGTTGTTTAATGTGTTGTTGAAGTTATGTGGTAAACTTAATATTATAAATGGCCTTGTTTAATCAGTTTAATTACATTAAATTGATTATTAGATAAATTAAATTAATTTAGAATTAAAATAAATAAATTAAACGAATCAAATAGACAATATATGGGTTATTGTTAAATAATTAAATTAAAATGTTTCATATAAAGTATTGTTTTAAATTATATTTAATGATAATTGATAATACTATTATCATTAAAATGACAATTATTTAAATACAAAAAAATAATATAATTTTAAATGAATAAAAAAGCTGATATTTTCAAATAAATTGTAAAAACAAATTCAAAATGGTCAAAAAGGAGTGTGTGCACATGCATGACTCCAAATTAAATTAGAAACTTGTTATGTTTATTGATTTTTTGGATTCAAAAACTAAAATTTTTCCTTGTCTTTAATAATGATGATTTTGGGAGAAGTTTTGGGAGGGGGGGGATCTCTTTTGATTTTTAGTTTTGGAGCAAGAAATGGGTCTACAAGAAAATTTCTGTAGAACAATGACAATTCTTTGATGCTAGCTTGGTAACAGATGCATCCATTGCGAGCTCCCAATCTTCTGCATAAAACTATATCCAAGTCTAGGTAATACGATTTCTTTCCTCAACCATTTTTCTGTTGGTTGCTTAAATCCCTGTCTTGGTCTACGCGAGCGCGCCCTCTCCTGCATCGCTTTCCCTCGATGTAATTTGCACCTTGTATTTTTCTACACTTTGCTATCATTTTGTTGTGATTTTTTTAACCCCTCCTATCGGCCATCAACATGCTTTTAATCTCTGAGCGGGAATCAAAACTCACCAAACAGTAAATCATGGATATGAAGCCATTTTCTCACATTTCTTGCACCTTTTGTAAGGATCTCTATTTGCATATCTTTCTATTTACAACATATAATACACACCGTGAGGAGGAAATCACAAAATCGCAGGGCACTCGCAAGTGAGTGATGTGAACCCATCCCATTCACTAATACACTCATCCAGACTGACACTTCCATCATAATCCAATAATCTCATAAGCAATTACATGTTATATCCACTGACATCATTACACCAATTAAAGCATGTAAAACAAATCATCAAATAAACCACATCACACAATGATAGTTCATTGCTCTATAAATAGCAATCAAATACACACACAGAATATAGTATATGAATATCCAAAAACATCAATCAAAGCAAAGCAAGGACACACTGTCCAGTCCAGAAAGCAAAATAGAGTGGTGTTACATTCTGCCCCCCAAGGTTTAGGCTTACTCCTGGAAGCTTGCAACTACCCCTAGCGCAAACTCCATAGAATCACACATAGCCAAAGGTTCCAAATTGAGCCACTCCATACCTTCTCATAAACACAACAGTAACCCATGCCATATACTCAACCAAGTACACTATCAATCCAAATGAGACAACATGGTGAAGCAACCACCAACCAAGTCTCCAAAAACACATAACCATGGATTAACATACATAATACACATATGCACCAATACACATCACCGAGAATCATCACAAGGCTACACAAGGGTCCATCTAGACACTGGAAAGCAGCATACCATCCATGATAGAAGAATCCATGAATCAAGAACATATAACCATCTCAAATATATCAACATCACAATCAGTGGCTTGATGGTGTTAGGTCATACATAAAGTGAAACGATCCAAACAAGACCACCATGACCTATCTCTTGTTGTGTAAGGTGATTAGCCTCCAAGAGATAATCATCACACATAGGTGAATAGTGGGTCATAGCTGCATAACAGCCTCACATACCCCCATCCTCAACGTTTCCTGTGTCTACTTCCTCGTACACTCTCACCAAGTTCGCCTCATACGTCTTTGGAGAGGAATCACAATATGACACATATCCAACATGAAAACATCAAAGATAATTAGCTTAGCCACCAAGTTCATAAAGAATAACAAATTAAAGTTCAATTTCAACAATAAGACGATAAATGTGAACAATTTCAACACTGAATCAAATATATAAACACTAGGGTTATAAGAAAATAAGATCACAAGTTGTGGCTAAACCTTCACAATCAAGTATAAACAAAGTGTTGGCCCTCACAATCAACTAAAAAATCATCAATAATTGAAAGAAAGTTCACAATCCTTAAAATTGCACTATACATCACTATGTGACTAGATACTAAGCACCAACGAGGAAAGAGGAAACAACGTTTGGCTAGAATGATAATAGCCCTCATGTGGTGCGGAATGAGCATGCCCTCCGCATGATCCAGAGTGTATCCATGACTAATAACACATCGTCACTCTACCTAGTCATACACTAGCTGAGGAAGGCACGGACTGGTCATATGCCACGTGGCAGTGTGTCTAAGGGTTTGCGAAATAGGCATGCGTAGAATGCACTCCACCCGCGATACCTAGTGGAGAAGACACACGTAGGAACTCACTATAGCCAGAGGTATACATGGCTAGGATCTACTCATATGCTACTCGACCAACATGGTCAAGGAAACCATGAGGATCCCTCTACAAGTGTTTGAGGCCCCATAACACTCATCATACAAGTAGGCTAACAAAAACAATCTCATAATGCGCCTTCACGTGTCTAGCACATGGCATCATGTAACACGACATCATCACCATCACTATGTCAGAACATGAGTGGGGTGTGGCATCGTATCTCTTGCATCATGTCGGAACACATGCAGATAGGGTACATATACATAATGCAATATGATAATATCACTATGGGGCTATCGAGCTTCACCTCTCATATGGACGAGGTTAACTCAATAATGCCAGATCATCGCCTCTACGGATGTCTAGGCATAACTAACAACCATGGGGATTAGGCTAACACATATGGATCAAGTATCCTGATCCAACATAAGGGAAAGTAGTGGGTACGTTTCCTCGAGATTGGTTGAGCTAAGACACTCTACACTGCAATATGCGTACGTTATAAACTCCACCCAAGGAACTTGTGGCTACTACTATCCCTTCACAGATTGAGGATCAAGAGAACCAAAATAAAAAGAGCTACTTTTGGTTACTCCTAAATATAGGTTACAACCACACCTGGGTTGGTCCTCAATCAAGTAAAAAACATGCAAACACACATAATGGTATAGTAAAACCCACACTGATATGCGAATTTTCCCCATGGATGGGTACCAAGTATCACCATCACACGGACACACAAAGCAGGTACGGGTTTCCACAACATTCAAATAAGATACAGTTATTGGTTTCTTACATTTACAAGGGGGTACAACTACATACATAATCCCATAGGAACATCAAATTCCATAACCCATGGGATTCATATCATAACTTTCCAACCCTAACCTTTTCTCAGGTTCTTTCACGCTACTCTTTTCCACAAAGTATATCATGCTAAAGTAAAAGCCATGAACACGTGATCACTTGACACTCTACCAACTAATTAACAAGGACAACATAGTGGACACAAATGTACCTAGAGGATCCAGTGTATGAACCTGGGACTCTGATACCATGTGTAATGCCCTGCCAAGTAACCCTAAAGGAAGTTGTAATTAACGATATAAGCGAATCAATTTTTTTTATAAAGTGCAATTAACATACACATTCACTTACTAATTAACAACAACCTCTAAGGGTACAAGGTTGGGATTACTTAAATTCACACAAACATCTACATATAACCATAGCAATAAATTACTTTAGCAATAAGTAATAAATCAACATAAGTTACAACATATCATAAAGAGATAATCATCCAAGATACCATTTCATAATCATTTACTTAATCCAATAATTACATCACTCATTCCCAGAATGAGGCAATAGTACATAAGAGTTACAATTACAAAATTCCACCTCATAAATATAAGAGGGGTAAAATAACTTATACAAATTGAAATATAACAATGCATGAAATTACAACAAGAACCACGAGCTGTCCATTTGGATGTCTCACCACCAAGTACTGAAGATAAATGGGGAACCAACGATGTATGGTGCATGTTCCACCCAACCAAGTGGTACTCGAAGGCCCACCCCCCATGCTAGGAGATAGTAACAAAGTAACATGGACAAAGATCAACAACCACTATCCAAAGGCAGACTCATACTGACATAACCAATAAGATGCTCAACACAAGTACAATTCTCACATCACTGACATAGGTCACATTGCTTCCATACATAAAGTAGATCAAGTATGTTCAGAGAACCATACACGTATACAAATACCAATCACCAAGGGAATCTCAAGTGCACACAAATTAGAAAACATAACCACTCCAAACATCTTGGAGGCAACAAACACATAGTCTACTCCTTTCAAAGGAGGTACAAAACATCCCCGTTCGTGGAAACTAGGTAAACACTGAAAAGACACCACACACTACCCAAGGGAAAAACAATTGGTTGACACAAGGAAATGACAACCCTCATCCTCTAAGATCTTCTGGAAGACTTACACATTTGGACTAACACTTAATCCCATATCCCACAATGCAACTTGATGACATAGCTACAAAAAGCATTCATGTCATAATTCAAATCTAATATTTGGATTTTCTAAATCCATCCTCAAACAATAGGAACATTGACAAAGTCAAAGGCACGATGACTAGGTTAACTCAAATAATCATATAACCCTATTTTCATTTTCATAATAGGCAATCTTAAACAATTTTAAACTCACAACCCTTTCCGATATATGAAGATATTATTGTTTTGGATATACTAAATCCATATCTCATAAATATTCCAATCACAATGATTTAATTTCTCTAACAAAAATTTATAAATAAAATCATTAATTGCCTCACCAATATAATCAATTCCTAAATTTACTTTTAAAATGACACAAATCCATGCAATTTCTTCCATTTATACAGAATATCTTTTCTCTATCAGTTTATCCATGCATACTAATCATTTCTTTTAAAATCTCAAATCAATAATAAATTGTATGCAACCAATTACTCAAATCAGTAAATATACATTCTAATGTATGTATAACATGCAATATATACATCCCTTATATTTTCTTATATATTTAATTATATATATATATTTAAATATATATATAACACAAAACAAATATTTTATTTTAATCCAAACTAAATATATTAAAATAATATATAATATCCAAAATCTCATATATATACAACAATCTACAAAATATCACATATATGTATATACACAATATGTATATTGTAATATACGTAAATCATGTAATAAAATCAAATTACATTTAAAAATTCCGAATACCAAAATAATTATGAAATTCGCAATAAGGAAGCATATGAGATTTTACTTCACCTGCGGATTTGTTTAGGTTTCAATGCATTGGAATAGGGAAATACACCCATGCCTAGGCAAACACACTAACTTAGCCTCAGCATGAACAATGTATAGTGGGGAGGGGCGGCTATCATAGCTGATCCTATCCACATGTATTGTGGAGAGGGGCGGCTATCTCAACCGATCCACTCCCATTTTGGCTGTGCCAAAGAGGGAAAGGGGAGAGGTCTGCGGAGGTCTCCCTCCACAGTCATCCCCTCATGGGGGCAGTTGTGGAGGCAGCGCCTCCCATGCCTCCCCTATACATCTCTCAAACCCTATACAAAACTAAAAACGACGAGATTTAACAAAACAAAATCTCGGTTTTCAAAACCCTTAACAATGGATGTCGTACGGATGGCGATAATACATTTAACTAGTTTTTATCAAAAATAAAAATTGTATATATATATATATATATAAATAGGGTATTCATAATAAACAAATTGGAGATATTTAGTAAAAACATTCACCTACAGGTGAAATTATAAAACTTTTCCAAAAAAATCCCCAAATTTCATAGAAGCTGAAAACTAATTCTTTTAAACCATTTTCTCGAATTCAAGAACAATAATACAAAAAGGATCAAAATTAAAACCCGAAGTTTCTAAATCCCCAATATTTCTCCCAATTAATTTCCACAAAGGTTTTTCGAAATATATTGATTTGTACAGAGGTTTAAATTTTCTAAAACATAACCAACTGTGTTGTTCAACCTCTAAATTTGATTTAGCAACAAAACTATCAATCTTCTCAAATAAATTAATTTCTACGAAGGTTTTCATAATTTTCACTCAAGAATTTTCAAAAAAACAAAAGCTTTAAATTTATTTATTTCCTTTCTTCTAATAACAAATTTCTTTTCTAAAACAGATTTAACAAACAAATCTTTAATCACTATTATTTTAAAAGCGACCAAGAACAATAAAAACACAGAAGAAAACCTGATTTAAGAAGCTACAGGTAATGTAAAATTTGTTGCAGAGCCTCCTCCAAAAATCTCACGAATTCTATTCAACTGTGCAATGAATCCAATCCCAAAAATAAACTCAACCAATAAATACTGTCTTTCTTCCAATCGATTCCACAATCAAAAATTTCTTTAAACCCTTCTCTTCTGTGCAATTTTTCCCAAAATCTTCCTTCCAAAATCTTCTCTCAAAATCCCTGAATTTTCCATAATCTCTTCCCCTTAATAAAACATGCAATTCAGTCCTAAATCCAAAATATCTTCGACAACCAAATCTAATTTTGCATGCAATATATTAATTCCAATTAATAAATTAATTTCCAAAATTGAAACTAATTTCCATTTAATTTCGCAATATAATTTAGTAACTTCTAATTCAAATTTAATTCTCAAATAAACATTTAATTATAATTTCTAATTTAATTTCCCACAAATTGAAATTAAATTCCAAAATTAATTTTAATTCTTTCTTTCTTTTAATTTTTGAACATCACATTTAATTAATTAATTAAATTATTTAATAACTAAATTTATCCTCATGGATTAAATTTAATTAATTAAATAAATTAAATTTAATCAATTAATTTAAATATAAACTTCTATCCAAATTGCATAATTTAAATTAAATAATCATCCACATGATTTAATGCAATTATTCTAAGTATTTATTTCCAAAACAAGAATCCTTTCAAAATTAAATAAGATTAAAGCAAGGCAATCAACGACTCGACACACACAACTGATGACACACTATGGCTAGGGTGTAGAATTGACACAAGTTACCTAGCTACTATCTCCCTTCAACTTAATCCGTGGATCGACACGCTCAGACCTGTGAAACCAGGTGGAGTCGATGTCATGTACCTGCAAACTTGAAAACATAGTAACCAACATCATATAATACACACCGTGAGGAGGAAATCACAGAATCGTAGGGCACTCATAAGTGAGTGATGCGAACTCGTCCCATCACCAATACACTCATCCAAACTGACATTTCCATCATAATCCAATAATCTCATAAGCAATTATATGTTGTATCCACTGACATCATTTCACCAATTAAAGCATGTAAAACAAATCATCAAATAAACCACATCACACAACGATAGTTCCTCGCTCTATAAATAGCGATCAAATACACACGCAAAATATAGTATCTGAATATCAAGAAACATCAATCAAAGGAAAGCAAGGACACACTATCCAGTCTAGAAAGCAAAATGAAGGGGTGTTACAAAAACTATATCTAGTGTCTAGGTAGCCAATCTTACTTCAATTAGCCGAAATTTACAATTAGGAGAGAATCCTAAGTTATAGGCAAAATTCACATCAATATCTCCTATAAAAAAAAATCAAGATCCAAAAATTTGGGCTCAGATCCATAATTATAGGGATGCCCAATCAAGTCTGAGTCTTCTCTCCACTGAAACTATAGGAGCTGAAAAGATACGCCTTGTGTCTATTTAGCCAAAATTTGACTCGATGTTCTGACCCTGTCTTCTGCTGATTACCATGCTCTATCTCTGATTCACCAAAACTGATCCAAAGTTGTCTATCTACCCAAAAACTAACATGGAAGTGTTGCTGTCCAAAAAGGTGCCTAAAATTGGTTGACACATTTGACTCCATCCTTCTCAAAGAAAAAAATAGAATATTATCCTTTACTTGTCATCTTCATGAGGAATCCCATGATACTCATCATAATTCTAGAATATTTTCTTCAGGGCATCATCACCAGGTCCATCAGCCTAGTCAACTTTAAACTTTGAATCCTCAAACTTCTTTTCCATTGCAGCAACAATTTCCCTTAGCTGGTCAATGTCTGTGATTGCCCATGTCATGTCACACCTAATGTAATGTAGCCTATCTACAAGTGTTGACTCAGCAGTGTCTCCTTTTATTATTTTATCGAGTCACACATCCCAAGCATATTTTATTTCTCCTAATGATTCGAGACTTTGATATGGAGGTAAGGCCTTATCAATGAGTTCTACAGCAATATCCTCAAATATGCATGCATGTTCCCATATATCATGAATGCCTTTGAGCATAGTTATTCTTTGTTCAATGAGGTTTTTGGTTTTGAAAATCGACACATTAATAGCCTTTGAGCATATATATTCTTTTTTCCATCCAATTTATTGTCTCTAAATATTTAGTAGCCACTTTATCTATTTCATTTCAGGGATCAAGAGTGATCCGATCATTAGTAGTGCCTTATGGTATATCCGTTCTAACCTCAAAATCCTTCATCTGGTAGATTGTCAATCTTTCATACCCCTTTTCCTCACTTCAAACTAATCTTGCAGGTTGACTCAAAAGTTTTTGTGAAGTGGCCAATGATGGGGAAACTGTGAAGCATACAAACCATACATTTTCCTTTTTGGATCAAAATATTTCCTAGATGCATGCCACTGGAAATTCATGGACAAAAATTATTCTGTTGCTGTTTTGGCTACTATTGAAGAGGAACAAGAATAAAAACCCAATTGCATTTGGAAAGAATGGCAACAAGTCTTATGTTGAGCAAAAAACTTAACATTCACATCCACTTCTTGATGAGCGAACTCTATCAAGACCGATCTATCACCACAACACCTTGAAAATTTGAAAGGGTGACCGTCATAACCAAACAATTTGAAATAGGTGGACTTAGTGTATTGGATAAAATAATATCCCTACTCTTGGATGAATTCCATGGAATCCCGTGATAATATGAAACTAATATGACCTATGAGCTAATTAATAATAGCATACAAAAATGCATCATTGACTCTTTAAAAAAAATTCTCTTCCTTCTTAAGCTCAAGTTGGTCATAATATTTCTAGACCTTCTTCTGATCTAGGCCATCATCCATTGACCCTTCAGTATTTAACCTGAGAAATTGTCCCATCCTTGCAACACAATATGTGACATATGAAGACATATTAAATGTCTTGGTTTCTATTAATTTTAGTAGTTGTTCATGGATGTTATAAGAGATTATCTATCCCCAATCTAGAAATTTCTTTCCTTCTAGAATTAGTTGAATGAATGGAAACATCCAGTGCTCAAAGATATGAGAGTTCTCCCTTCCAAACACTTTCCAATAATGTAATCATGTCCCTAATGTCTCCAGAGAAGCCAAACCTCTTAGGATTTGTTGGTAACTTCTTCAGTGATTTCTTGTCTATCTTAAGCCACATTTTGTTAATAAGTCTTTTATTTCCATCTACATCTTTTTCCCAGAGTTTAAGTGCATTAGCTTCAGTTATAATCTTGAGAATGGGATAACGAGGAGGATCAAAAACTAATATGATCATTGCTAGGGGTAAATCAATTATTACATTTCCCTAGGAATCAATACACTACCTTTGAATTGGATTATAGGTTTGTGCAGTAGTTAAAAAAAACTCTAGACATTGGAAAACAATAGGAAAACTAGCTACATGAGCTAACCCAGACTCTGAAATCCTCTTTGCCCTTAGGGTAGCATCCTCTAAAAATATATCTTTGTGAAGATGGTCCAAATCAATGTGCCCCAATACTGTGTCAGTGATATTCATAACATCAAACTCAAACGTAGATGGTACTGGGGTCCCTTGGAACTTATACTTCATTGTAATAGGAACTTGTTATGGTTTTAACCTCTTGGCCTTTTCCCCCTTGGATGTTCCTTCAGTGGGCACTTCTTCCTCTGAATCAGACATTTGTTAATTATCATGCAATACTGACAATTATCATGCAAAGAAAAGACCAGTGAAGAGAAATTTAGCAAAAGAATTCACATTATATCACCATTCATTTAAGATAAATTCTGATTCAACAATTTAATTCAGCATCTTCAGGTTTCAGGTTCAGGACAGATTTGAGAACCTGACCATCTAAACTTAAAATTGAACTCTATCAGAAGTCGAGATCAGATTCTGACTCAGAACCTATACCCATAGTAGAGAACAAGTTTAGTGTCACTCCATGTTCCGATCCTGCAATGTGTTCAAAAATCAGAATTAGGTCTTCACTAAGTAGTGATAGTTAACAAATAGAGTCAATGAAGTTTCTCTGTGAGTTCCAATCCCAATGATGAATCAGAAGCCAGAATCGGGTTGTGATTAGGAACCAGAATCATAGTGATGAAAAATTGTAAGTAACTTCCCAAGTTCTGATCTTGATTAAATATCAAGAATCAAGGTCAGGACTTTGTTATGGACTTGACCTTAAGTATGCATAATCGAACTAGGTCAGCTCTAAGTTTTGATCCTGACATTTTGTCAGATGATAGAATCAAGGTGAAACTAGGTCATGGTACTTAATCATCTGTCAAAGGTTTGGTGGTGATCCTAATGGTAATGCGGGGATTAGAACTGGGACATGGATTGGTACATTTTCAAAAACCTTTTAACACTCCAAGGTGATGATCCGATACTCGATCTTGATAGAACATCAAAAGTTAGAATCAGAGCAAGTGAAAGAGCTAGACCCAGATAGTGGTAGAAACCTAAGTACAATTCTGAATCCCGATTTTGATATAGATGCAAGAATCGAGAATAACACAGTCAACAAAAATGGAAGGTAAAATAGATGTAACAATATCTTTAAATTGTGCCTTTGGGATCAGATTATGGTTGGGATTCAAGATTTTTGATCCATAATGGTTGAAATTTAAAAAATTTCAATGAAAATGCACTCTCGACTCAGTAGTATGACAAAACCCTAGAAAACTAGTGCACGGTGGGATAGAAAATCCCTCGAACAGAAAAAAAAACCAAAACGTGAGTGAAAACCTAAACACACAAAACCCAAAACAAAATAAGAGAAACCAACATAGAACAAACAAGAAAATAAAAAATGAAACCCAAAAGAAATGTGAAACAGTGAGCAAAGAAAACACAGGCAAACCAAGAATAAAGAAACACGTAGGGAAAAAACCCCTACCTCCCAATGCAACCAAGAATTTGATAGCACAGTGAGAAATTGAAGCACCTCTTGAAACCCTAACTCTTGGCGTCACTCTAGTTCACTTCATCAAAATCTACAAGGCAGAATGGATGGAAACAGAGGAGCAGTGGGATAAAAACTCATTTGTGCATGCAAACGGTTAGGAATTAATTTGTGTTGGTCATGCCTCGGGATCGGGGCAGAAGTCATTAATGCTCAATCATAAAAATGAAGGTAATCGAGAGTCAAGATCGAGACTTGAGATGACATCGAACTTTCAATAAATGCAAAGTTCAAACAAAGGTTCAAAGTCTAAACCCTGACAAAAAAACAAAGAAAAAATGGGAATTAGAATTGGGACGAGACATGAAACAAGAACTTTAAAAAAAGTTCTTAGTTCAAGTGTCGGTCTGAAGTTTGATTATGAAACAGACAAAGAGAGTTGGAAGTCAGGATCGAGATGGAAATAGGAACAAGAAATTTGGAAATTTCTTGGTTTTGGTTCTGATCTGATGTCCAATTTTGACACATAAGCAAAAACACACAACAAAAAGAAGCGAAAGTCGGGATCGGAAAAAAACAAGAACTTACACCTTAAGGGTGTAAGGTGATGGTTTAGATCTAAAACCTTAATTCAAAACACAAAGAAAACACAAGGTAAAGCATGAGGATCAGGATCAAAACACAAACAGGAACTTGAACTTTGGAAAATACCAAGTATGAGTGTCAATCTAAAACCTAAACCCAAAAACAAAGGAAAACTAGGACTTAGGAGAAAAAGAAACAACTCCTAAGACCCAAACAAGAATACCAAGGAAAAAATAAAGAAAGGGGGACCCATTTTGACTGAAAAAAAAATGGGGTGGTTATGCAAGGCATAATAGTTGGTGACATGGCTGGGAAAATGGTTTGCCCATTTTCAAGATACTGAAGAATTTAGTCATCAAGAACGTTTGGTTTATGAATTTTTTAAATCAAGTATGATAATTTATAGCAAACAAGGTTGAGCTGGAATTTGAAACATAAATCAGCAATAACAACTACAAATCTGAGTGTGTGCATGTATGGTGCATCTCTTTCCCTAAAGACTCTACCTGTCCTTGAACAACTATATTAATATTCAAGCTACTCAAGTTAAGTGATTTTTAACTATCGTGAAATGATATCTTGGGAATTGCTCCACTGCTAGCCAGACGTCCATAGCCCCGATGAAGATACCTCTAGTTCTCTCAAAGAATTGCTCTACTACCAACCAGGCATCCATAGCCCCAGTGGGGATACTTGAATTACCCTTATAATATTGAGTCTTCCATTATTTATGTTTCTCTTTTCTTTTATTTTACATGGGCTTTACTTGGAGAAATTATTTTCTTATCTTTTCTTAATTCTCACATGTAATAACTTGAAATTCAGGTTGAGAACTATGGTGTACCTCATGAAAGTGTTAAGGACTCTGATTTTTCACCTGAATCATGAATACAGTCACCCTAAAACAAATAGGCCCTTATGGAAAGTAGATGATTCTATCTATAATGTGACAAATTCAATCATGGTTTATGAGATCACTTAAAATGTATCTATTTGTTCCTAACCTTTCAAATTGCTATTAAAAAGGACATAAAACATAATTGCTGAAATGAAAGAGCTCAACAACTATACCCGAAAAAATACCTAAACTAAGTTATCTTTCATAGTACCCTTAGTATACTTTGAATAACTATCCCTTCACTTTGAAATGGAGAAAATGAAGGTCCCAAAAAAAAAAAACAAACAAACAACAACAAAAACATAAAACATAGGAAACACAAACAAACAAACCAGAAATGAAAAAAAACAACTAATTACATATATACAATCAGATGGATAATTAGACCTTCATGGGCCGAAATAATGTTTGAGAAATTGTCCATTGACTGGCAATGGAACAAGCTCTCTTGTTAAGGTGCTTAAATGGAAGGCATTGTCATGAAGGATTTTAGAAATTAGATATGGACCCAACCAAAATCGAACAAACTTCTGATGATCACCCTTCCTCTCCCTGGAGTTGTCCCATAGTGGGACAAGGTATGATATTCTGAAGGCTTTAATTTTAGCTCTTTTGTCAAACCAGCATTTGACTGCAACTTGATGCTTGGAAAATTGTTGCAATGCAAGATCTCTCTATTCTTCTAGATTAGTTGAACCTCTATCCTATCATCATTAGAGTAAAAATCTTGCATAAACCAGAGAACATGTATTTTTAGATGAATAGGGAAGACTAGGTCTTTTCCATAAAATAAATTAAATGGTGAGTTTCTTAAGTTGACTTTAATTCTAGTCCTATCTTCCCATAAGGAAAATCTCAGTTGTGTGTGCCAATCCCTCATATTACTTTCTGGCAACTTCTTAATTACCTCCAACAAATTTTTATTAGTAGATTGTGCTACTCCATTTCCATGTTAATAGTAATTAGAAGAATATTTCAAAAAAAAATTATGTTCATATTCCCACTGAATAAACTGAGCTAAAGAAAAGGTAGGGCCGTTATCACATACCAGAGAAAGCACTACTCCAAACCTGGTAACAACATATTTGTTAAGGAACTTGATAATGACATCAGTGGTACTATTCTTGTAAGGTTGAGCTTCAGTTCAACATGTGCAATAATTTTTTGCAGTTAAAAAAAACCTAGGACCTACAGATGAATTCAAATTAATTACCTTGACAAAATCTAGTGCCCATTGGGAGAACGATCTTACCTCGTATACTAGTTGTAGAGAAATCACTAGATTGCTTTCTCTAGATGTCAAAGTTCTATATGTATGACATGTCATAACATGTTGATGAGCATCATGGAACAAATGGGGCCAATAATAAATTGATCTCAAAATTTGATGTGCCATGGCATTAGCTGAACTGTGCTTAGTACCATGTCTTCCATGAAACTCGATAATGGCCTATTTTGTCCACTGCTGATCTAGGTAGCACAAATAAACACCTTCAAAGTTTCTCCTATACAAGGCTCCTCCTTTGAGCATATAATGGGAACTCTTTAGTCTCAATTCTCTTCTCTGAGTGGTATTCATTCCATCAGGACATCTGTTATTCAACAACAAGAAAATTAGATCTACGTACCAAGGATCACATGTAAATGATTGTACAATATACTATTGGCAAGTAATCTTGGTGTCACCATCATACATAGACTTAGATAAGCCTTTTCCTCAATCCAAATTCATTGGGTGAATTTCAAGGTTGAACTCCTATAGAATTTCCATCCATTTTCCTCTTCTTTCTCCCAACTCACTCTGCATTAGAAGGGACTTCATTACAAGGTCAGGAACTATGACAGTGATTTGATTGTTGAGAATGTAGTGTCAGAACTTCTTAACTTCTTGTACCAGTGTGAAGGCCTATTTGTTCAAGGGTGGATATATTATCTGAGCATTATTGAATGAAGAAAGCTATGGGTCATTCATACCCTTCACCTTTCTTCTGCATCAAAAGAAAAATAAATGAATTATCCGATGCGAAGGAATAAATGTAAAAAGGCATCAAATAATTGGGACTGGTTAGAACCGGTGCCTCTGAAATGGACTGTTTGATTTGCAAGAAGGAAACCTTAGCCTTGTTACTCCATTTAGTCTTCACATCATTATTCATCATCTCATGGAGGGGTTTGACGATCTTAACAAACCTAGTTATGAACTTCCTTATAAAATTTATCTTTCTGAAGAAAGATCCCATGTCCTTTTTGCTGCCAGGCATGGTTAATTTTAGAATGGGCTCCACTCTATCTAGATCAATTTAAATCCTCCTTAATGATATTATGTGACTCAAGAGTTTCCCTTCTTAGACCCCAAACACACATTTCTTTAAGTAGAGGGATACACTGTAGCTTATACATTTTCCAAGTACTTTTGACAAATCTGCAGCATGGTCTTCCCTATTCTTGGAAAATATAGTTAGATTATCCATTTAAATGGTAATATATTTACCTACCACATACTTAAATTAACATCCCTTGCTCGCTGAAAGGTGGCTCTAGCATTAATAAGACCAAATGAAATCCGTCGCTAGGAAAATATTCCCCACTTGGTAGTGAAGGTGGTCTTCATTCTATCCTCATAGTTAACCAACACTTGATTGTATCCTAAATAGCCATCTAGGAATGACCTCATCTGCTAGCCTTTAACTATCTGCAACACCTCATCAAGAGAAGGAAGTAGGTAGTTATCCTTTTTTGAAGCTTTATTGAGGTTTTTGAATTCGACACACAATCTTATTTCCCCATTCTTTTTACGAATAGGAACCAGATTTGTAACCTAGGTTGAATGCCTCATTGGAAAATTTATTCTTGTTGACAATAGCTTTTGTACCTCTTTAAGAATTAGAGGTTCAATCAAGGCATTCACTGGGCACTGCTTTTGATAGAAGGGCTTCACTTTAGGTTTTAAAGGGATAGTATGTGTTATTACCAAAGTATCAAAAGTTTTTAGATCTTCATACCCCAAGCTATTGCTACAATATCTACTTTCAATACTTTCAATATTTTATCTTGAATGTCCTTCGTGCAAGTAATCCCAATGAATATATTTTTCTTTGGGCCTGAATCTACCAAATTGTATGATTCGTACTTCCCTCCATCACTATCAGTAGGCAATATTTCATGGGCTCAAGGATCAAAATCAAAGATCCTTTCCAATGCTACCATTCCCTTAGGAATGATGTTGGTTGTCAGATTGATTATTCCCTCTACGTCACAATTTTTGGGATCTCGATCTCCCCAATCTCTATCAGATTTATCAATGATTTTTCCTTCAAATATATCTGAGCTCACCAAAAAGGCAAGTATATGCTGATCATCGTCAAAAAACTAAAAATTCTAGACATTTTCCATGATAGCTGAGATTGACAGTAATTCCATGGAGAACCTCTTTAACATGGAATCTTGCATGGATTCCAAAGTACTAGTAGAAACAAGAAGTGCATCTGCAATGCAATTGTCTTCTCTAAGAATCAACTTGATTTCAAGAGTGTTGAAATCCTCTATCAAATTCCATACCCTATTCATGTATGCAGTCAACCTTTTGTTATGGCATGTGTATTAGCTATAAACCTTTTTAATGATTACCTTAGAATCTCCCATGACTGTCAGAGATGCAACTTTCTTCTAATGTGCAAACATCAGTCCCCTAGAAAGCACTTCTTAGTCTGCAACATTGTTAGTACAATCAAACTACAACTTGTAAGAAGCAAAGTAGGTTTTCCCTTTTGGGTTTGTTAGTTCTATTCCAGCTCCACTTCATGTTTTAAACTCGGAACCATCAAATTTGAGGGTTCACAATTGATCTTGTGTTGGGATGTCTTTATTTAGGTCAGCTATGGGTGATTTTTTATGAGAAATAGGTGGCAGCTTAGACTGATTCAAGATATCAAGATCGGGAGACTGTTGTAAATGATGATCATTAGATATTTCACTAAGATTTAAAACATGTGCATAAACTATTTCCTGCACCTTATCTTGATCAACAATTTTACAATTGATTTTTTATAGCAAATCCTTGGGAATTGGAAGGTTAGCAAGGGTGTGTGTGTTAGACAACTTTTGAGGTTCTTTAGTCTCATTTCATAAATCTGAAAATAGGATCTGAGTTTGTCTGGTTAGGGGTGAAACTTCTCCATGGGTATTATTAGTCCTTGTCAAAACAATCACGTCCTTAGCTTCAAAGGGAAACTAATTCATAGATTTTTGGGCTGGTGTTTATAAGTCTCTCCTGATTGAAAAAAATGGATCAAAATGTCTATACAAGGCTGACACGTTAGCTTAGAATAGTTCTAGTAATGGACCCTGTACCAGTTTGGGAGTAAAAAACTCCATAAATCAACCTCCTCTCCCAAGACCAACTTATATTGTTGCAATTTTTGGATTAAAACTTGCTAGTTGATGGTGGTCATAGGTTTACTATGCTCGAAAGGTTGTGAAAAATTGAGATTTAACATTGACAAGGTCATAATTTATTCCCTCCTATACACTCCTATCTCAGTTTCAAAATAGGCTACTTCGTTGGGGTGGTCATACTTTGTGATCATATGTTTCAGATGAGGTTCACTTTCAATCCTAATATAAGTTGCTACCCTTTTCCATGGAAGCCACATGTGTGAGAAATCTAGACATAAACTCCAATACTCTTCATCAAGTCTCGGCTTAGCAACATGTCATATGTTTCAAGGATATCAACAACTTGAATATCCATATAGTTTTGGATTCGTGGGTTTGATCCAATATGCACATGCACATTTTTTAATTCTCCTACCACATTAACCTCAATTTTATCTAGCTATATTACTTTCTTATGAGTTTGAACTGGACTTAAACCTAACTTTTTGTACATAGAGAAAGGCATAACATTACCTAAGGCTCCATAATCCAAAAGGAAGTTATGTAGATTCTTCCTGAAGATTCTCAGACTCAAAGGAATGGGGGTGTCCCCATTTCACCTCTGTATAGGGCTGCATTCATGTTAGTAGCTAGAGTCACCTTAGTCTTTCCTTTCAATCGATCTGCCTCTTCCAAGGCTTTCAAAATGATTTCACATTGGGTGGGGCACCAATTCAAAATTTCAAAGAATGAAAAAGAAGTATTTTGTTTCTACATTTCTTAAATGAGATCGAATTCCATGTTATCATTCATCTAATATTTAGGAACGAAGGAAAATTTAGCTTTGTTTAGAAACTTAGGTGAGCCTTTTGGTGGAGGCGGATTGTTGTTAGCATTCTAGTTAGGGGGAACCATGGTGTTGGGAGGGGCAGATGTGGTAAATGACCCCTTGTTCTAGTTTCTCAGAAAATAACCTCCTTTGGTTTGAAAAGCCTTAGAGTCGTATGTATCTGCTTTTGGTTCATTCTCCCCTTGGATGATAAATTGAAATTGTTCATCATAGATTTCAAAATCCATGGCTATATCAACTGACCCACTACCTTTGTTAGGATTACCGTGTGGTGGTTGGGAGTCAACATGTACCATTTTGACCATTTTTTCCATCTCCAGGTAGTTAACTTTAGAATGTGCAGTAGTGTCATGCAACCTGCACCAGTTAGTCATGAAGTTCAAATCTGTAACATTTGCAATGTGTGGTTTATCTTCATTAGCTTGATAGTTGTGGGGAATTCCCCCGTTATTTTCTCCAATGTTCCACTGCCTATTTTTATTGGGTCTTTGGTTATATCCCCTATTGTGGTTCTGATAGTTTTGGTTGGGGAAGTTTTGATTCTGAAAATTCCTTCTATTTTGGTTGGTATTCTAATTGGACTAGTTATTTTGGTTAGAATACCCTCCCTGATTCTAGTAATTTTGATTCTAATTTTGAGGGGATTAAGTTTTAATTGAGCCATCTCGTTGGTCACTTGAGATAAATTCTTCTTCAGAGTTTCCAATCCTGTGGAAAAATGAGCAGTACACTCACTTTCTATATTCATCACAGTTGACGGGTGAGTCATGGGATTAGACCCTCCAACATGATTATGAGGATTTTGATTTTGTAGGGAGGAATCTAAAGTCCCACCATTAACCCATGATAATGTGGATGGAGGTTGTAACTCCGTCAAAGGTCCATAGGTAGAATGGGACATCCCTGGGACTGTATTGAATAGAGGAGTTGAATTAGGAATAAGAGGATATCCTAAGGGAGGAAAGACCCCTCCTAAACCACCTGATTGTGAACTTATCTATTGCTTTAGTTTGATGGCTAGGTGATATACCTTAGATAGGGAATCGATTTCTAGCACAAGGTAGGTCCTTTGTAGAAATAATCTAATCAATGAGTCTATGGCCTTTAGGTATGCCTGGATGGAAATATTCTCAGCGACCAAGCATGGTTCTTGTAACCACCTATACATCCTTTGAAATCATGTTTTAAACAAAGGCAATGGTTTGTTTGGTTCCTTCCTAATTGTGGAATGTTGGCTGTATAAGATGGCGGGGTCAACATAAACCAAGAATTGGTTGATAAAAGAATCTTCTAAATTTTTCCAACTCAAGATGGATCTAGTAGGCAAGTTTAGGTACCAATTGTAGGCCATATCTCCTAGTGAATAGGGGAATAGTCTACATGAAACATAATTATGAGCTATTTGAGTGCAAGTACAAGAATCTTTGAATGCCTATATGTGCTCTTCAACAAATCGTGACTCTCCATGGGCATACCTAGGGAAAAATTTCTCTAGATTCTTAGGCATTTCATGTATGCCACTAGGAATGGCTCCCAGTGGTGAAGGATTATTTGTAAATAATTCCATTGGTGGTAGTGGATTAGGTTGTGCAAAGTGGGGTATTGGTGGAAATCCAGGTGGAGTGGGTGGTGGTGTTAGAGTCCTATGGGTTTTGGGTCTAGTAGGAGATCAGAGTTCAAGTAATGGCTTTGGATTTGTAGAAAATCTCAGAACTCTTTCAAACCTTTATGGTGAAAAGGACCCAATTCTCTCTAGTTTTTTCCTCTGAGCCCTCCTTCTCGTGCTAGTTCTATTGATGGTAAAAAGTAACACAACAACATTAAACAAAATATTTCTACTCTATTTCTCTTGAAAAAGATAAACAATCTAAAACCACCTATCTTCCAAGGTCTCTGTAGTTGGTTCTCAACTATGCTATTATCATTCAGTGGTCCATGAAACCATAATATTCAAGGGGCATGTTGGTAAATGAGTAAAAACTAGATAATACATAATTTAACATTTGGGGGTTTAAATAAACAACAAAAGATCGATCAAGGTTTAGGACAAAAAAAATATGAACACAAATTTCTTTCAATTTAGACATGCAATTCTTATAACGAGCTCTTTTCATAATTTAACTAAAAATATAGAACACCATAGTTTATGAAGCAATTCATACCATTGCATCCATTCACAGTACATATTTAAAGCATACAACCATTCATCATCACTTTTTTTTTTAAACTTTTCAATAGAAAAATCCCATAAGCTCATTACTAGAATTAACAAATCAACAAACATCAAGAAACATCATCTACATATAATGCAGTAAAGTGGTTTTAAATTCAAAATATTCTATTGATTTTTATCAAATAAGAAAAATTTATGCACAAAAAAATACACTGGCATACAAGTAACCATTGTTTATCAACATCATCATTAAACTAACAAACTTCTAAAATAAAACTACTTGTATTAAAATTGTAAAAGTATTTGAGTATCTTGCATAAAAACTGTAAAATGAAAACTGTATCTAGTTTCTAGGTAGCCAATTTGACTTCAATCATCCAAAATTTACAATCAAGAGAGAATCCTAAGTTATAGAAAAAATTCACATCAATCTCTCTTGTCAAAAAAAATCAAGATCCACAAATTTGGGCTCAGATCCACAATTATAGGGATGCTCGATTAAGTCTGAGTCTTCTCTCTACTGAAACTATAGGAGCTGAAAAGGTATACCTTGTGTCTATTTAGCCAAAATTTGACTTGATGTTTTGACTCTACCTTATAATGATTATCATGCTCTATCTCTGACTCACCAAAACTGATCCGAAGTTGTCTATCTGTCTGAAAACTAACATGGAAGTGTTGTCCAAAAATGCACCTAAAATTGGTTGACATATTTGAATCCATCCTTCTCAAAAAAAAAATTCTCCTTGACTTGTCACCTTCATGAAGAATCCCATGATACTCATCATAATTCTAGAAGATCTGCTCCAAGGAATCATCATTAGGTCCATTGACCCAGTCAGCTTTAAACTTTGAATCCTCAAACTTCTTTTCCACTAAAGAAAAAATTTCCCTTAGCTAGCCAATGTTTGTGATTGCCCACCTCATGTCACACCTGATGTCTAGTAGCCTATCTATGAGTGTTGACTCGGCAGTGTCTCCTTCTTTTATTATTTTATCGAGTCACACCTCCCAAGCATCTTTTATTTCTTCTAATGATTTGAGTCTTTGATCCGAAGGTAAAGCCTTATCAATGAGTTTTGCAACAATATCCTCAAATATGCTTGCATGTTCCCATATCTCATGATTGCCTTTGAGCATAGCTATTCTTTGTTCAATGAGATTTTGGGTTTTAAAAACTGACACATTAACAACCTTTGAAATATACTTAGGACCCTCATCACCCAAAATCTATGATTGAATTAATGCTTCACTAGAAGTTTTATCTATCACCTTCAACTTTCCCAAGTATTGCTTGATATTTTCTTCCTCATCCCACCATTTCCGTATAAATTCTTCTATCATTTTGACCAAGGTAAGGCCTAAACAATATTGTTTAAAATATTCTCCTAGATGTTTATCCATGTCAGTCCTGGAAACACTAAACCAATTGTCAAACTAGGTGGCCTTCTTTTTCATCTTATTCAACCCATCCACCTCCTTGCGCTTGATTAAAACAAGGATCTTTGATGGTGTTGGATGCTCAGGAGTGGATGTAATCAACTCTCTCCGAGAATCCTTCATGTTTCCAAATTTAGCCTTAAGCTCATATTTAAATTGCTTATCCTTTATCAACCATGATTTTTTGGTGGTGGAAACTATATCAATCAGATTTATCTATTGATTTCTTGTCTATTTTTCGAGATTGACAGTGCTTATTTGATAATCTTTAGCCTGCAATTCCCTATCATCTTTTTCGGCAATAGGCATAGAAATTTCTGCTACGAAGTCACCATCATTAGTCAACTTTGTTGAATGAACAACAAGAGGTTTCTTCCATGGTTTCACCTTGTCTATCTTTGTTACAATTTCATCCCAATCCTATGGTTGAGCTTGAACTTGTTGTCTCTTTTCTAAATTTATCTTGAGCCAAGTGGGAGCAATCGGCTAAGTAGTTACCTATTGAGTACCGAGAGGTGTTAATGATGGAGGTGTAGAATAAATTTCCTTCATGTTCTTCTTGGAAGAAACCTTTTATTTCTCCTCTTGTTCCTTCTACAACCTTTCTTGTTCTATTTTATCAATTTGATGAAGGAGTGATGCCAAAGGGCTTTGTTAGGCTATCTAATCACAGAGTCAAACATAAACCATAAACACATAGATTGACACAAAATAGGTCAACAAATCTATTTTATTCATCTAGAACATATTACATTCAGATTTACAATCAAATATTCACATCTACAGGGAAATCCTCTTCCTGCTCTCTTCCTCGAGCTCTCTCTTGTCAACCATTGTAACGGTTCTTCAACTTTTCATGTGAGCTACTTCTCTATCACTCATTCATGCTCATTGCTTCTAATCCTTGGTTCTTGTTTTCCACCTTCATGCCAGCCTTGGAACTCTTCTCTTCTCATGTCGTAGTTCCTACAATCTTCCAATCAACATTCAAATTCACTAGGTCATTACATCATTATTAGCGGGTCTACCGAATTATCCAATGAACATGTATTCTACAAAAAATATGTGGAATATGCCCAATATCATATTGCTAAGTGTCATGATTTAATTTATCTTCTACCATTTAGTTCATTTTCCACCATCATCTTCCATCATCGTATCATTGTAACCGTCTTAAGGATCCTACCGATGGAGTTTTGTCACATCGATCATACATCATTTTGATATGAGTCGAACCTTCCAACTTGTTTTCATCACCCATCACTAAGACTCATTGGTGTTTCACATCGATAGTTGGTATTCACTCTGATGCGTACACTCTCATTCGATCACTTGAACTTTCTTCCCCATCCCATCAATACACCCAAGTCCTCCCGGTGTCATTTTTTCATTATGAACATTGAGCTATCATTGGGACATCAAATGTTATCTTTCTGATCACTTAACCTTCTGTCGATCCTTCAGCTTGTCCACATCATCATTTGTAATTCGCAACAAGGATGCAAATTATTGATCAGCCTGTCGCCATGCACCAATTGTTCTTATATGTTATTGAGTTCCATCTTCATCACCTTCCTGTCGGTCCCACCACGATCATATTCTTCATCATTTTCGCATCACTGAGACCTCAATGCATCTCCTATTGATCAATCATATCTTTTTGATCATCATTTTTTGGCCCATCATTAGGATAAAGACTGATGTACCACTGATACTACATACTCATGCCGATGAACTCGTTACACTTTGTCACCATCAGGTCATCGCTGGGACACAAAACATGGTCCCGATGAAATCCAAACCTCAAGCCAATGTAACTCCACTCTACCAACACGATCGCTCAGTCACAGGACCTAGAATATGGTCCTGCCAAAGTCATCCTATCAAAATGATGACCTTCAACCCACCAACACCATTGTTCTGTCGCCAAAACAGGTAGCAACCTTCTATCAATAAGCCAAAGTTTTGTCAACGAGGGAACAACACCAAGAAAAGGGAGATGGAGCATGATGCTCCTGCAAAAAACTCCCCAGGTGATTAATAAATCATGTTCTCTTGCACATGGAGTCCATAATGCCATATTCCAATTCCACCTTCTTTTTCCTCACTTTCCAATTGTTCAGCCTCCTTGCTTGTTGCCTTTGAAATTTTTCTATCCGCACTTGTTGGATTTTCTCTTTCTATATGGACCTTCTCCTCTGAAAATCTTCCTCTACAATCAACCTCTTAGATGTCGAATAAATTCCACTAGAACTCGACCACCTCCTCTAAATGCATCTCTCATTCAACTCTGATCTTATGGGATTCAACCCACCCCAGTTCATCCACCTCCACCAAATTGCATATGAACTTAACTCTGCAACACCATGCAAATCCTTCTTTGCATACCAATCATCCCTAACAAGCTATATTAGACCCATCTCATAGGCACTCACTAACTTAGCCACCTCAACATGAAAATCATTATACATTACCACCTTCTCTGATAATGATGCATCCTATTGTTCATCTTCACCCTTTCTATCCTTAGTGACTTCTTCTATCACAACATCCTTTTTCCCACTATCGAATGCAATTGCTTTTGTTGTTGCATTGAACAACTTGTCTATCTTGGCATGTTCTTCCTCAAGAAGCTCCTGGTCTTCATTAGGTCCTTGATCAAACACTGGATCCTCATCCTTAACTGCATATGTTGTTTGAACTGCAACATTATTTTCCTTTTTGATTGTTGCACTTTCTTTCTGCTTCTCATCCTCTGCTACAATACCACCCTCTTCATATTATCCTCAAAGAATACTTTTAGAGTGTTCTCTCCCTCATGTTCTCCCACATACACAACTACGAAACACTTTTTGTCTTTCTTCTTTGTCATTTTCCAAGCCTCTCAAAGTTGTAGCAACACAAATTCTCAACCCTTAGGCTACTTTCAGAGACTCACTAGTCCCTCTATAGTCACAAGTACTCCTTGAAACAATCTTTCCCTTTCTATTAAGGTATCAACCCTCTACAGTTACAGGTCCTTCCTACAAAAAATATCTTTAGGGTTCAAGTCCTTTGTAGTTATAGGTCTCCTCTCACCTGCAACAAAATTTTGTAGAACTCAAATCCTCTATAGTTACAAAATCCACTTTTGCAACAAACTCTCTCCATATCCTCTACCTAATAGGATTCTAGAAGATTCTTCCTCTACCCACCTTCTCTTAGTGGAGGAACTCTACACCTTCTACCCAACTTTATCTCTACTAGAGGACAATAGTTACATACCCTCTTTCATTCCTGCAACAAACATGCTTTCCACAAATCTTCTCAACTCTTCACCCACAGGTCTTCTAGCTTCAACCCACACTCACAGGTCCTACTGCAACTGCCTCACATTCGACACTTTGCTATAGACTTAGGACAACTAGTTATGATATCACTGATGAATGAGCGAGGCCGGAGGGACTTGTCAAGCTATCCAATCACACAACCAAACACATACCATACACACATAGATTGACACAAAAAAGGTCAGCACCTTTGTTTTATTCATCTAAAATAGATTACATTTTGATTTACAATCAGATATTCATATCTATAGGGAAATCCTTTTCCTATTCTCTTCCTTGAGTTCTCTCCTGCCAACCATCATAACAATTCTTCAATTTTCCTATGAGCTACTTCACTATCACTCATTCATGCCCACTACTCCTACTCCTTGGTTCATGCTTGCTGCCTTCTTATGTCATTCTCCACCTTTGTGTCGGCCTTAGCATTCTTCTCTTCTCATGTCATAATTCCTACTATCATCCAATCAACATTTGAATTCACCAAGTTGTTACATCATTATCAACGACCCTACTAAATTGTCCAATGAACATGTATTCAACAAAAACAATGTGGAATACACCTAATATCATATTGCCAAGTGTCATGATCAAATTTATCTTCCACTATTCAATTCATTTTATGCCATCATCTTCCATCGTCGTATCGTTGGAACTATCTTGAAGATCCTACCGATGGAGGTTTGTCACATCGATCACACATCATTCTGATATGAGTCCAACCTTCCATCTCGCTTTCATCACCCCATCACTGAGACTCATTGTCATTTCCCACCAATAGTCGGTAGTCACTCTGATGTGTAATTGTCATTCGATCGCTAAAACTTGCTTCCCCATCCTGCCAATACACCCAAGACCTCCTAATGTCATTTGTTCCTTATGAACATAGAGCTATCGTTAGGACATCAAATGTCATCCTACTAATCACTTAACCTTCTGCCGATCCTTCAGCTTATCCACATCATCATTTATAATTCATAACAAGGATGTGAATTAATGTTCAACCTATCGCCATGCACCAACTGTTCTTATACATCATTGAGTTTAATCTTTGTCACCTTCCTGTTGGTCCCACCATGATCATCTTCTTTTTCATTTCTACATCACTGAGACCTCAATGCATCTCCTATCAATCAACCATGTGTCGCTGATGATCATTTGTCAACTCATCGCTAGGAAAATACTGATGTCTCATCAATACTACACACTCACACCGATGAACCCATTACACTCCATCACCATCACATCATCAGTAGGAGACAAAACATGGTCCCACTGAAATCAAAACCTCATGTTGATGTAACTCCACTCTACCAACACAGTTGCTTTGTCACTGGGACCTATAATATGGTCCTGCCAAAGTCACCCCATCACAATGATGACCTTCAACCCACCAACACCATCGTTATATCACTAGAATGGTTAGCAAACTTCTACTAATAAGAAAAAGTTTTTCCAATGAGGGAACAACACCAGACAAAGGGAAATGGAGCACGATGCTCTTGCATCACATTTTGAGCTCTAATCTCTTCTATCTTTTTCATTTCTTCTTCCCTTTGTGCCGCTTCTTCTTCATCTCTTAACCTCTATTCCAACTCCTTTGCACAAAGTTCTTCCTCTACAACTTTATCTTGTTCAACTTTCTCTTTTTGTTCTATCTCTCATGCAATGGCTTCTTCTTTGACCTTCCTTTGTGCCTCAACAACTTTCTTTTCCTGGGTTAGCTCTTCAGTTTTCTTTCTTTGCTCTTCCTCTTCTTGAGCTAACTATTCAACAACTAATCTCTGAGCACTTTCAATTATTTATTTTTTCTCATCCTTAGTCAAAACATCATTCTTTACAACCTCACCCCATAGGCTTCTAGGCTCAAACCCAATTTATTCTTCTCCAGGTTCTTCCTTAGCTTTATCTTGGTATTCTTCCCATTCTGCTATTTCTCCATCCTAAGATAGAGTTTTCTCAGAGTTTAAGGAGATAGGTGAATCTTTTACATTGATCACAGGGGGCATGTCCTCTTCAAAAACTATTGTTCTTGATGTTGATGACATAGGAGGAGTAGTATCCTTGGTTTGCAAAGGGATAGTAGAAGGACCTTCTTTAGTAACTCATTCCCTGGGATATACAACAACCAAAGGTGTGGAACCTAGACCTGAAACAACCCAAGCAACAACCGCCTCATATGTAAATTTAGCTTTTTTCAAAGCTTCATTGACCTTATTTAATGAAATTTCATCTTTTGTTGGGGCAGGCTCTTCCATGGCTATTTTTGTTGCTGCAACACCTTTCTTCAATCTTTTGTATTGTCTTGTCTCAATAGAGGAAGTAGGTTCACTACTAGAATCCCTATTCTTTGAATCCTTAACTCTCAGTTGCTTCAAATGGAGGTTAATCCATTTCACACTTCTATCCACCACTACCCATGACACTTTATGGATATTAGTTATCTCCTTTCCCATCCAATTGATTGGATCTAAATCTTTAGTAGCCACTTTATCTATTTCATATCGGGGATCAAGAGTGACCCCATCATCAGTAGTGCCTTCTAGTATATCTATTCTAACCTCAAAATCCTTCATCTAGGGAATTGTCAATCTTTCATACCCCTTTTCCTCACTTCAAAATAATCTTCTAGGTTGGCCAAAAATTCTTCTAGAAGTGGTCGATGATGGGGAAACTGTGAAGCATACAAACCATACATTTTCCTTTTTGGATCAAAATATTTCCTAGATGTATGCTACTGGAAATTCATGGAAAAAAATTATTTTGTTGCTATTTTGGCTACTATTGAAGAGGAACAAGAATAAAACCCCAATTTCATTGGAAAAGAATTACAACAAGTCTTATGTTGAGTGGAAAACTTAACATTCACGCCCACAACCTAATGAGTGAACTTCATCAAGACCCATCTGTCACCAAAACACCTTGGCAATTTGAAAGGGTGATCATCATAACCAAACAATCTGAAATACGTGGACTTGGGGTATTGGATAAACCAATATTCCCACTCTTGGATGAATTCCATGGCATCCCATGATAATCTAAAACCAATATAACCTATGAGATGATTAATAATAGCATACAAAAATGCATCATTGAATCTTTTAAAATATTTCTCCACCTTCTTAAGCTCTAGTTGGTCATAATATTCCTAGACCTTCTTCTGATTTGGGCCATCATCCATTGAACCTTCAATATTTAACTGAGGAAACTGTCCCATCCTTGCAACACAATATATGAAATATGAAGACATATATAATTTCTTGGTTTCTATTACTTTCAGTAGTTGGTCACGAATGTTATCAGAGATTATCTGTCCCCAATCTAGAAATTACTTTCCTTCTAGAATCAGTTGAATGAATGGAAACATACAGTGTTCAAAGATACAAGAGTTCTCCTTTCCAAACACTCTTTCCAAAAATGTAATCATGTCCCCAATATGTTCAGAGGAGTCATACCTCTTAGGATTCATTGATAAATTCTTAAGTGATTTCTTCTCTATCTTAAGCCACCTTTTGTTAATAAGTCTTTTTTTTTTATCTACATCTTTTGCGTAGAGTTTAAGTGCATCAAATTCAATCATAATCTTGAGAATGGGATAAGGAGGAGGATCAAAAGCTAGTCTGATCATTTTTGGGGTTAAATCAATTATTACATTGCCGGGTATGTGTAGGATCATGATGGCCAAAAAGTGGCAATATGTAAGTGATATGATGGCCCATGTGGCTGATGAGTTTTTTTTTTACCTAAAATTGATGAAACGAAAAGGGTTTTAAAGGACATTCTCAACTTTCCACCAATATAAATTATGCTTTAATTTGAATTTAATAAATAATTATTATTCATTTTCTATTTGAATTACGACTAAAGTCTTGATTGATAGGCTGATTGAAAAAAATCTATAACTTTCAAATGGTATCACAGTTTTTGAATCCAAAACATGCATCACATTCTATGCTTTGCAAACTATAGGATTAAAAAAATAAATTTGAATTTCATTAATTTTTGACCAAGTTAAGGTGGTCAGACATACAATTTTTTATATTTTTTAAAAGTTGTAATAAAAAAATCATAAATTTATTATTTACTTGGGAAAAAAATACAAAAAAATATGCATCACATCAGGACATGAGTCCTCTACATATATCTAACATATTATAAAAAAATATTCTAATTTTATTGTGGTTAGGGTGGTCAGACATACACGTACTTATTTTTTCCTTGAAATTTAAGTACTACTCCATTGAAATTTCAAAATTTCACCAAATAGATTTTTATTTTTTTTAAATAAACCTAGTATTTTAGAAACTACATTCAATTTTCTACAAATTCTATTATTACATATTTTTGAAATAATATAGATAACTTATTCAAATTTTTACATCAAGTTGCCTAACTCTGATTTTCTGAATTTTTATTGCCACTTAAGGGCCTATTTTTTCCCTGATGATCCTGCACATACCTTGCCCTAGGAATCAATATACTACCTCTAATTTGGATTATAAGTTTGTGTAGCAGTTAAATTTAACTCTAAACATTGGACAACAATAGGAAAACTAGCTACATGAGCTAACCCAGACTTTGCAATCCTCTTTTCCCATGGGGTAGCATCCTTTGAAAAGGTATCTTTGTGAAACTCATCCAAATCAATGTGCCCCAACAACGTATCCGTGATATTCATAACATCAGACCCAAACTTAGATGGTATTGGGGTCCCTTGGAACTTATAATTCATTGTAAAAATAACTTGTTCTAGTTTTAAAGTCTTGGCCTTTGCCCCCTTGGATGTTCCTTCAATGGGAACTTCCTCCTCTCAATCATACATTTTTTAATTATCCCGCAATAATGAAAATTATGAGGCAATGAAAAGACCTATGAAGAGCAATTTAACACAACCATTCACATTATATAACTATTCATTCAAGATAAATTCTCATTCAACAAGTTAATTCAACATCTTTGAGTTTCGAGTTCGGGACAAAACTGAGAACCTGACCATTCTAAGCATAAAACTGAACTTTGTCGGAAGTTGGGATCATGTGCTAACTTGGCACCTATACCTATAGTAGTGAACAAGTTTAGTGTAATTTCATGGTCTGATCCTGCAATGTGTTCAAAAATTAGGATCCATCCTTCACCAATTAGTGGTAGATAACAAACAGAGTCAATGAAGTTTCTCTCCGAGTTTTGATCCCGGTGATGAATCGGAATTCAAAATTGGGTTGTGATTAGGAACCAGTTTCATAGTGATGAAAAAGTGTAAGTAACTTCCCGAGTTCTAATCCTGATAAGATATCAAGAATTAGGGTCGGGACTTCGTTATGGGCCTGACCTTAAGTATGCGCAGTGGAACTAGGTCAGCTTCGAGTTCTAATCCCGACATTGTGTTGGAAGTTAGAATCAAGGTGACATCAGGTCATGGTACTTAACCATATGTCAAAGGCTTGGTGTCAATCTGATTTCCAATCCTGATGGTAATGTGCGGATCAGAACTAGGACATGGAGTGGTACATTGTCAAAAACCTTTTAACATTCCAAGGTGACGATACGATACCCAATCCTGATAGAACATTGAAAGTCAAAATATGAGCAAGTAAAAGAGCTAGACCTAGACAATGGTAAAAACCTAAGTGCAGTTCTGATTCCTGATTCTGATATAGATGCGGGAATCATGAATAACATAATCAACAACAAAAAAGGAAAATATATGTAATAATATCTTTAAATTGTGCCTTTGGGATTAGATTGTGGTTAGGATTCAATATTTTTGATCCATAATGATCGAAATTGAAAATTTATCAATGCAAACGCACTCTCAACCCGACAGTACAATAAAACCCTAGAAAACTAAGACATGATGTGACATAAAATCCCACGAACAAAAAAAAGCCAAAACATGAGGGAAAACCCAAATACACAAGACCTAAAATGAAACAAGGGAAACCAATATAAAACAAACAATAAAGAACAAAAAAACATGAAAAGAAAATAAGAAACCCAAAAGCAATGTGAAACAACGAGCGAAGAAAACACAAGAAAACCAAAAATAAAGAAAAACCTATGGAAAAAAACCCCTACCTCCTAACGCAACCAATAATTTGACAACAAGATGAGAAATAAACGCACCTCCTCAAACCCTAACTCTTAACGTCGCTCTGGTTCACTTTGCCAAACTATATAATGTAGAATGGATGAAAATCATGGAGTGACGGGATAAAAACTCATTCACACATGCAAACAATTAGGCATTAATGTGGGTTGGTTGGGCCTCAGGATCAGGGTGGAAGTCATTAATGCTCAATTTCAAGAACTAAGGTAAGCGAGAATCTAGATCGAGACTTGAGATGACACCAAGATTTCAATAAGTGAAAAGTTCAAATGAAGGTTTGAAGTCCGAACCTCGACAAACAAACAAACAAAGACAAAGCAAGAATCAAAATTGGGACGAGACATGAAACAAGAACCTTAAAAAAATTTCATAGTTCAAGTGTCAGTCTTAAGTCTGATCCCAAACTAGACAAAGTGAGTCAGAAGTTGGGATCGGGATGGAAATAGGAACAAGAACTTTAGAAATTTCTTGGTTCTGGTTCTAGTCCAATGTCCGATTTTGAAACACAAGCAAAAACACACAAGGAGAAGAAGTAGAAGTTAGGATCAGAAAAAAAACATGAACTTACACCTTAAGGGTCTAAGGTGATGGTTCAGATCCAAAACCTGAATCCGACACACAAATAAAACACAAGGCAAAGCACGAGGATTGGGATTAGAACACAAACGAGAACTTTAAGTTTGGAAAATACCAAGTATGAGTGTCAGTTGGAAACCCCAACCTGAAAAACAAAGGAAAAATAGGACTTAGGAGAAAAGAAAGAACTCCTAAGACCCGAACAAGAACACCAAGAAAAAAAGAATGAAAGGGGGAGCCATTTTGACCAAAAATAAAATGGGGTGGTTATGTAAGGCATAACAAACCTCACTTATGCCAAAACTATAGGTATTTTTGTGTTTATGGGTATGAGGATGAAAAGGATGCACATGGATAGGATGCATCTATAGTGGATCAAATGGTCATGATAGATGATTTTCTAAATTAAACATATAGTATTTATAGTCAAGTAAATCTCAACAAGCTCAAATTCAATTTATTAAATTTCATTTTAAAGTTGTAAGATTAACTAAATTACTAGATTGATTATAGTAAAAATTTAGAGTCACTATGCTCACATTGTATTTGGTGGTCCTCCACTTTTCAATTACATGACAATGTTGAGTCCACAAGTATGTAACTAGTAAAAAATAATAAATATAGTACATGTGAATAGTTTAACCTTATATGAATGGTAATCTTATAACTCACATTGAATCTTGAATAGGTTATTGCTAGGTCTTTTACATCAACACCTACCAATCAAGATCATCTATTTTTCATTGATGCAAGAATTTCTATTTTTAATCATTAATAGTTTATAAAATAATGTTAGGTAAATATTTTTTTATTTAATAGTTTGCATCTTCTCTTGATTTTCCTTTATTCCTAGAGGATCTTTGTTGCTCACTACCCACTTGTGTCATCTCACTTACAATTTCCTACTCAATCTTATTATTGCATAAACTTGCAATATTTTTATTACATTTACTTACAACATCTATTGTGCGACTCGCTATTTATCCCATTTTATTGTATCCATTAGTGTAATCTCTTCACTATGTTTTGTTACTCCCACTACTAGAATATCTCTAAAACTAGTCTAGCTCCACATGTAGCTTCATACCTATATCCATCCTTTATTAAACCTACTTGTAACATCTTCGATATAGCATTCTCAATATTATCCTTTGTTGTAATCAATTGTACCACCTTAGTTACAATTATTTATTTCTCCTTGGGAATTCTCTCATACCTTTACTAATCTTTCTCCTCAAGTGGAAAGTTTCCTTTTTTTACACAAAGAGCCTAAGTATCTTCTCTATTACTACCTCTTCCATATACTCCTCCATAGATTCACTACTCCACTAATTCTTATGGATCATCTCTTTGACCTTGAGTGAACACATCTACTCCTCCATGCCTTATTCTTTTCTTGTTTCCCTTATTGTTGTGTTGTAGATCTACAAAGAGAAATGTGCTAGAAAAAAATGGGCCTTATATTTACCTCACTTCTCAACTCCACCATGGTTCTCTTCTCAAACTCTTGTAACCCATGGGTTGCATCATCCTCATTTTCCATGACCATAAGAACCCTTATCCACTCTAATATACTCTATGATGTGTTTTATGGGTTTCACATTGTCTATTTATTAAACTACTGGATCCTCACATGATACCTCTACCCACTTATTTCCTCTCAATATAATATTCTATCTCCACTTCTATTGTGTAGCATTCCTCTTTATCCCAATTATTGAGAGAATTGGTGTATGATCAAGGAATATGTCTTAACAATTCTCTAAGGAATATAGATTTTTAGTCTCTCTCAAGGCCTTCAACACTACCCTAAACTTCTCCACAAAGCCTACTATTAATCTTCTATTACTCTTCTTCTTAATAACATCTCAAATATGTGCATACAAATACATTCATTCTAGATCACTCCCAAATTTATAGTTCAATATGATACCAACTTTCAATGGTGGCTATGGGTGCCTTTACACCAATTAAATGGCGTTACCCTATTTTTAGTGTTCGAGAACCCACACACAATATTGTGGAAGTAAAATAGGGTTCCCATTTTTGCTATAGATCACCTTGCAACAAACTAACAATCAACGACATCATACACCCTCAAGGACTACCAATATAGATTGATTAAGTCCACTCTTCATCATCAAGACCTTTTCTCAGCATATGATGTGTGATATTTCTCAATCCTATTTATTTCTCAAAATTTTCATGGTCTACACACTCATATGAAGATATTAAGAAAATGATGATGTATTCGATGATAGAAAAATAATTTATACAAAAGAAAGTGAGTGGTTGAACAAGACAGTTTAAATGTATACCTATTGCTTCTAACAATGTAAAACAATGTAATAATAATATTTAAAGAGCACTTTGGACTATGGTCTATGTATTCTAAGGATACTTAATTCTCTTTGAGTTCTTATACAAATGTAGATTGGGTAGGTTGTGCAGATGAAAAAAGAAGTACAAGTGGAGGTGCTTTCTTCCTTGGAAACATACTAGTTTCTTGGTGGATTAAGTAGGATTTAATGTCTTTATCTACTACAAAGGAAGAATATATTACTACAACATCTTGCTGCACATAGGTGTTGTGGATGAAGAAGAAATTGAAAGATATCAGAGTATCATATGATAAACCCATTTCTATCTTGTGTGATAGTACAAGTGTCATCAACATTTCAAAAAATCTATTAATGCATTCAAGAATAAAGAATATCTCTATCCAGTATCACGTTCTAAGAGAGAAATTTGTTGATAATGAACTAAAGTTTGAGTATGTGCCTACAAAGGATCAAATAGTAGACATTTTCACAAAGGATCTTCCAAAAGATACATTTGAGTATCTTAGACATAAGTTAGGGGTTATTTCCCCTCCTTATTTCAGCTCGATGCATGAGATAGTGCATCTATCCATGGAGACATTCAATATGTATTATTTTTCCTAGACTAATGAAGGATACCTCTTAGGGGGAGTAGGTAGTGGTGTCTTTGGTTGATGTAGTCAAGGGAAGCATATCTTGTGCCTAAAAGTGGGAGAGAAATGTCAAGTATGCAGGTGTTTCTCTTTATCATTGATGTCAAAGGGGGAGAGAAAGAAGCCTGAAAAAAATTAGAAAGGGGGAGAGAGAAATAATTCTAAAATGTAATAAATGTCCAAGTAAGGGGAGATTTGTTTGAGTGTTGGAGATGCAAATTTGGTTTATTTTGTTGTCCATGGTTTTTTAGAAGGTGTTACCATCAATGAAAAAGGGGGAGATTGTTGTGCTAGGTTGTCATTAGTGTTTTCATTGATGTCAGCCTCTAGTGTGGTTATGATAAGAAAGTATTTGTGGTGTTGAGGAAGTGTTGCAGATGCAACAGGCTCACTTGGTTTCCAAGTGCTTTTGATATTATTTACATAAAGAGTGTACAAGGTGACAAGGACATGTTCTATTTTTTGCTCCAAAATTATTTTGTCTTGAATATGTGATTATGTGGTTTGGATATGTTAGCTAGAAATATTTATAGGTGTTATATCCAGAGTTTTAGGCTCTTAATAATGCAGCAATAAAATATGTGTTTGAAAATGTATAACCTATAAAGAAGGTTATCTAGGAGAAATGGAAATGCTCTTCAATTCTCCACATTGAAGTTTCTTGGCTTGTGGATTTGAGAATGTGCTATTATAGCATGTATCTACCATCCCTTATATTTTTTAGCATCCAGATCTTATACAAGATTGGATTCATGAATTGCATCTAAGTGGTAGTTTGATCAGTTATACAGGATGATAGTATTCTTAGTTGCATGTGCTTGTGCCAGTGTGTTTGAATTTTTTTTTGATGTTGGAATATTTTAGGATGTTGTGTGATGTTGTTATGTGGTCCACATAATGTTTCTAGACTTGATAAAGTGTGAATTCAGTTGTTTGATAGTGTTGATGTCAGTTTGGCTGACTTGGCATGTTAGCATTGTTTATAGATGTGATTTATGGTTTGTGGAAGAATGGTGTAGCATGCCAATGTATATTTGGGTCCTCATTAACCATTTTTGTGGTATGCCTTCACTTCTTCCCACCATGGAAGTTTTTGGTGCCAAACTATTTGGTAGTTTCATGTTTGAGGTGCATAAATTTCATTGTGGTCGACTTGGAGAAGGTTATTGAGGTTGTAGAGGATATATATATGCAAGGTAAATTGTTGGAGAAGTGTGGGATGTGATGTGTGATGTGAAATGATGTGTATGTGATCAAGTGTTGATATATGAGTGGGAGCATGAATACCTAAGACTACTAGTAGTAGTGAGAAGAAGGTTTCTATATTTTAGTGTGCCTAAAGTTGTTGGAGGTAGTGAGATGAAGGTTGTAGACATGGTGAAGATTTTTTGTTGTGGATTCTCCTATTGCTCTGAGGTAGTGAACCTCCTTGTAACAATTTATTTCTATTCCCTTTTTATTCTAGAAGAAGTGATCTTCCTAGGCAGTGAGCCCTTGGTAGCGAGCCTTTATTTCTTTTGGATATAGAGGCCGTTGGATAGTGATCCCTTCTGATAGTGAGCCCTTTTGTATTCTATATTGATATTCATATATATGTGAGCTAATCCTCATTGTATTTTTTCCCTAATTATGATTTTCCATGTAAAATCTAGTGTTCTAATGTGTATGGTTGTTATTGTGTTGATGTTTCAATTTTTATTGTGTTGTTCACATTCATGCTAATGCATAATAAGGGTTTCAAGGTTAATGAGGGTTTGAAGGTTTTAATGCACAATTGTTTCACTCGCCTCTCAGTTGTCTTGTGTATCTAAAAATAAATAAAAAATATTCTCACCCTCAACCAAGAGGCGGTTTGTAACTAGTTTGAAGCATGCTCACATTATGGGAGAGGAATTTCATTACCGTTTGTCTACCAAATCACCACAAAAGTGCTGCCATGATTTCACCCAGGTTGAAGAGGTAAGTTTTTTTAGTTTTTTAGTGTTAAAAATTACTTAAATAGATAGATTAAATTCATTTCTTGAGTGGATAGTTTTTAATTTTTAGGAGTTGATAATGCACCACCTATTGATTAAAACTCTAATTCACCTCCTCATTAAAATCCTACTAAAGATAAACCACAACAATCCCCTCTAGAAATGCCTAGCCATACTCTTGGGACTCAAGAAAATATAACAAGTCAAATATAAAATAATAAGAGAGAAATCGAGGCAATAATTGAAAGGTTGGTAGATCTAGTAGTAACCAACTCCTATAGGTGTACCCTTATGACCTCACTAGAATCCATAATATCACACTTTGTATCCATGAGTGGCCAAATAAACATGGTCAAATAGGAGGAACAAAAAATAAGATTTTATGGAGATAAATTATCTTATTATCAGATCAAACAATTTTTTTGAAATTTTACTAATGTGCATTATTCACTAACCCACATACCAATGCACTCTTACACGACACTTGCATCATGTTTTTTGACCATCCTCCATGCAATAAAAATGAGGCCCTATAATAATTTTTAGGAAAATATATTGCAATTTTTTCCTCAATGAGATCCCTAATTATTTTGATATGTTGGAGTTCTAGGGTAGAGGTGAAGGCTCTACATAGTACAAAGTGGAAGCATAACATGCCTAAAACAAGGCATCAATACCCTTGGTTAGACCAAAATTTGAGGACATAACTATTCCTTTTGTTGTGAAGGAGGGTATTGAGGTGGAGGCCCTAGAGTCTATTAGCTCACCGACTTAGACACTTATACAACACACTAGGCCTCTAGCATAGGGTGATGTGGGCAAGTCATCTAGGCTTTGATATCCACCTCACTTATGTCAAAATTATATTTATTTTTATTTTTATGGGTATGTCGATGATGAGGATGCACATGGTTAGGATGCATCTATAGTGGATCAGATGGTCATGATAGATGCTCTACTAAATGAAATATATAGCATTGTTAGTGAAGTAAATTTCAACAAGTTCAAATTCAATTTATTAAATTTCATTTTGAAAAGTAAGATGAACTAAATTACTAGATTGATTATTCTAGACACTAAAAAATGTCCTGAGCCCGCAAGCAACATTTTCTCACTAATTTACATCCTTCCTACATAACTAAATTATTTTTAATTATTTAATTATTCCTTAGTACCACTTTATTCTATTAGTTAAATAATTTAATATGATTTAATTAATCCACTTTATCATTACTCTTCTCAGATTAATTAAATAAATCTTATTTATTTAATTACATCACTAATTACTTTCCTTTCTAATTATTCATTTTCATTTTCCCTCCTTTCTTCTATAATTAAATAATTATTTTTAATTATTTATCATTTCCTCTCCTCTATGATTAAATAATTGTTTCTAATTATTTAATTATTTACCATTTCCCTCAATCTATTATTAAATAATTATTTTTAATTATTTATTATTTCATTTCCCTCTTTTCTTCAATAATTAAATAATTATTTTTAATTACTTATTTATTCATTTTCCCTCTCCTAAATTAAATAATTGTGGTAATTGTTTAATTTATTCATTCTTATCCAAGCCCTATTTCTCATCTAATTTCTTGGATTGTGGTCCATTATTCCCATTCTTATATTTTTTCTTCTCAATTAATCTCATCCCTTGATTGCCATACCTCATCACTTAATCCTCACCCTTCATTTGAATTGGGATTTCTATAAAAGAAAGCTATCAATTTCATTTCAAGGTTAACAGCAATCTTCAATATTTTTCTACCATCATCCATATTGAAGAACCAAAATCTTTGAAATTTTTCTATCATCCATCTTGAGATCTTGCTATATCAACATTGAGCTTATCATATATCTTACACACTCCAAATTTGAGAGAAAACAAAGAAAAATGGAGAAGAGAAATGGAGGAGAATCAATTTTTTCATAGGAATTGAGGTTTCATTGGTTTATTATTTCATTTCTATTGTCATCTTGTGCTTCACTATTGGATTAGGGTCTCTATGGCTTGAATTTAGGTAGTTTTGTGGTTACTATTGATGTTTCATACCTTCCAATTTTTAGTCTTAAAAATTAGTGAAACCAATGTGAATCAAACACATACCGATTTTATCTTTATTTTCTAAGGTTTTCCTAACCTTATCTTGCTGTTTTGTTAAAAAAAATCAAGACTAACCTTGTGCAGATCAAGTTGAAGATAAAACTCTAGAATTTTCTAAATATTTAATCATATCTCCCAAATCGCTACGATTTTTTATTTTATTTTTTTACTGGAGGTTGAGAATCATATCATAAGCTTATAGTATAAAAATTAGGTTTAGGTCAACATTTTTAAGCAAGTTATGTCATTTTTATGATTTTTAATAAATCTTAATTTCTTGTCACAAATAAGAGAATTTTTTAGAAATATTTACACATTTAGAAAGGTCAAATAATTCTATAGGGGGTCTGTTCTTTAATTTTTTATATTTTGACCTCAAATAATGAATATAAAATTAAACCTTTGAACACTTGTAGAATTTGGAAAATATATGACTACATGACTAAAACTTTTAGTCACAACAACTAAAAATGACTAAATTCTACTAATTTTTTGCAACTTAGCTATAAATGAGTAAATAAATTACTAATTTGGTTGTGGACTAAAAATTATTTAGTCACACAAATAAAAATGACTAAATAGTTAGTCATTTATTTAGTCACAATCCATTTGAATAGATAAATAAAAAATAAATAGTACTATTCCTAATTTTCATTTTAATAAACATACTCTGAAAAATTTGAAAAAACCTTATTTTCACGTAGCCCACCATAATGGAGAAGTATTTTTAGGCGTAGCCTGCCAAAATAGAGAAGTGAAATGATTCCCAGTAAATAATTGAAGTCGGTCGGGATCAAGATTTTCAGTAAAGAATGACAAAGAATGGTAAAGAGATGTGTATGATAGGAGGCATGGGATTCATTGTTGCTTATCTCATTCATTCTCTACTCAACAAAGGTTACACTGTCCGCGCTATTGTTTGTAATCCATGTATTTAATTGGCATATATTTGCATAATTTAAAATTCCTTCAAATGATTTTTAAGTATCAATGTATCCTATATAGGGTTTAGAATGAGTTTTTTAATTTTAAAAAATAAATAAATGATGTATTTTCCTATGATTAGATAATGTGGAGAAGATAGGGTATGTATGGGATCTTCCTAGTGCAAAGCAAGGCTTAAAATAATGAAAGCAATCTTGTTAGAAGAAGGAAACTTTGATGAAGTGATAAATTGAGTGGATGGGATGTTTCATACTGCTTGCCCTATCACAATACCAAATGATCACAACATCATGGTAGGTTGTCCTCCACTAGATTTTCTTTTTCTTTTCTTGTTTTGTTTTGATGACATAAATTGGTTTAGTTTTATTCTCTGTGAAATGTATTGCCAAGAAGGAGGCCTTCATTGATCCTAGTGTGAATGGGACTCTCAATTTCCTCAAGTCTTGATCAAGATAACCGTCTATAAAGAGTCATTCTTACATCCTCCTTCTCAGCTATCAGATATAACCACAATACTCAAGAGCTTTCTCTTTTAGATGCGTCTCATTGGAGCAACCCAGAATATTGCAAATAGTATAATGTAAGTATAAATACCCTCCTTTGAAGATTATATTTCACCGATTAGAATAATTGAATTGCTTGTACAAGAGTAATTAATAGGAACTGCTTTCTATGAGTATAAGAGTAAATTTGACCATCTTGGAATAAACAAAAAAAATCTACAAAATGTCTCCATAAAATTATCCATGAAAGATTTTACTTCTTAGGATCAATTCACATCTGCATAATTATAAATTTAGGGTATATTTTTCCTACAACTTGGGTATGCATATGCAAAAAATCCTATTGAGAAAGAGGCCTGGAAGTATGCAAAGGGGAAAGGCCTTGATCTAGTTGTGGTAAACCCATTATTTTTTGTTGGGCCACTTCTTGCACCTGAACCTACCAGCATTCTTGCCTCAGTCCTAAACATAATGATGTTAGGCTGGAAACTTGCATGTGGGCTAATGCATATGAATTTATGAGATTGTATAGGACACTAGTAGTGAAATATTATGGATAACTACTACAAGATTTAGTTTTAGGTTAAGAAAAATTAGAAATGGGTGGGTTATTAGATTGTATCCTTGATGTTTTAGTAGTTTTACTTTTCTTTCACACTTGTAACTCTAAAACCTATATAATTCTTGTCAAAATTTATATTTTATAACCTAACGGGTTAATATTGTTATCTATAGGAAGAACTTGTGTTTTCTTTGTTGATTTTGATGTTGTAGAGAATATTGATTTATTTTCTCTAAAGTGTTTTTTGTGGGGAGTGAGGATTCGGTCTGCAACCAGTCGGGTTTCGATCGGGAGGTCCTTCCACAGCCTTGGGACCAAGTTTGTTTGGCCCTCATTAAATATGTGATTCTCAAAGGTAGATACAAACCTACCTTTTCTACCATTTCCCTTTGTTGAATCACCTTAGGCACAAAGTTCTGTTAAGTTTTTCGTTCTTTCTGCTTATGGATTTGGAAATTTCTGTGGAAAAATGAAAGGAAACTGCTAGCCTTAACCTAGAAGATATCCCCCCTTTGCCTCTCCACCAAGGGCTCATTATGAGGATCTATAATTTACACCTTGCTTTATGCCCATCTAAGCCCATTTTTGTTATTCATGTGGAGGAAGTTGAACCTCTTGCTATTGCTAACATCTCACTGGCTGAGTCTAAAAATCCCATTCAGAAACCCCACATGGGTGATACTAATAATCCTAATCCCAAGCCTGCTGCCAAAAAACTCAAGGGAAATATGGGAAATGCTTAGACGAGTGTTGCGACCAGTTTGTGTGAACTCAAGGCTACTCCGACCAAAACTGCTTACAAAGCCACTACAAATAAAAATGGAAAAGATGACAATAAAGGCTTGATGGAGCCTCTGGCAAAGAGGGAAGAGGAAAAAAAATTGTGGGGAAGGATTCTAAGGGTGACATGGTGGTGGAGGCGATGGTTATGACTTGAAGAGAGACCACAATTCAGAGGTCTAGGAGATTGAAATAAAATAAAATAAAAAGATAGGTGGTGGTGGACTCAGAGGAGGAGAAGTCAGATAGTAAAGACTTCAAGGAGGATGAGATGTCTGAGGAGAAAGAGGAGGAGAATGTGAAAGGACCCCACAACATTCTTGACAACATAAAAGAGCAGAAAGAGAACTCAGCCTCCCAGTCTTCACACTCACTGGAGGTTGAACATGTTGATGACATGAAGGTTGCTAAAAATGGAGAGGAGTGTCATGTGCTAAAAGAGATAATGGACAAATTGGACAAGAGATTCAGGGGTCTAACCCGCTTCACTATGAAGCTGGTCCACTTTGTCATCAACACTCTGTCCGTGATTATTAAAGATGTGATGGAAGGGAAGAATGCTGACGAGGATCAAGAGTGGGTTGAGGACGATGTCATGGACCTCCTGTCAAAGAGCTAGGATAATGCCAATTAGCTATTATTTTGACTGTGTTTTGTTACTTTTTTTGTTAGTCCGTGGTCGGTGTACTATTTTTTGGTTGTTTCTATTTTTTGGCTAGTTTTTATGATACTTGGACTTGATCTTTTTGGCCCATGAGGCTTGATGTGTAAAGGGTATAACACCTTGTAAATGTTGCTTAATTTATGAAAAACATATTCTCTCTACTAACATGGTGCTATACATTTGTCTGTGATTGCAAAGTCAATTGTTGGTGATGGGACTATTGCATTCTTATTAATGGACAGAAAAATATACTTTTCCATGTCATGTTTGCAATCACCTTCCCCTATTGATGACTGAGGGAATGTGTTGCATAAGGTTTGTAATGTTACTCTATAGCATGGTAAATGCAACCCATTTTACATCAAAAGCCTTATTTGGTGATGTGGTTGAGTTTCCACATATAGGTTATATGCTTTGCTAGATTTAGTTTTAACAAAAAAATTCTATAAACTATTTTCATCTTTGGATTACATATAATAAATTGATTATAACTATAGTAATATAGAAGAAAATGTAGAAGCTAGTGTCATAATATAAAATTTCATGTTCAAGCATTTTTTGTTCTTATATAATTGATTATTTTTTAGAAGATCTCTATAAAAGTATTTTCATCATCAACTTTGGAACATACATCAACATAATTATAATGATAAAGAAAACAATAAAGGATGGTGCCAAACCATATAGTATCTTACATTAAAGCTTTTTATTTGAATCACAAATGATATATTTCATAACAATGTCACTAAGTGGTGAGGGTTATCTAAAATTTATGGGAAATGAGGTATGTACTGAGACCTCTTCCTGCATCTTTACTATAGGCTTAGAGAAAAGCAACACATTCTATTATTTATACATATCCTTTTTGCAATACATATTGAGAGTTAGCTAGTAGCCTTGGCCAAGTGCAACATGTTTCTCCTACCTCTTGCAAGGTCCTATCATTTTATGTAAAATTAATTCTCATAAATTCTACTACCTGGATATTAATAATCTAGATTAAGAATGTGAGAAACAACTATAAAAATCTTAAATACTGTATAAATCTTGCAATAAAACTTTCAAATTTTCACAAATCTTAGAATTTCAAGCAACAATTTTCTAGGATAATGATATGTTGGAGCTGGTTAAATCAGTGATGAAATTTGAAAGGCTTGTAAAATTTAATTTCGATGACACGATTTCATACCCTTCTCTATGGAAGTAATAAAATAATTTTTTTCCTATTGACATTTGTAAATAAAAATTACACTTCAAACAACATAGGATGGAAATTCACATAGATAATATCCTATGAGAATAGATAAACATTTTACAATATAAAATATGATGCCATTGGTGATAAAAAATTTCCAAACATGGAGATTGGTATACCATAATCCATGATGTTAGGTTGGAAACTTGCATGTGGTGGGAAATTATTTCAATCCTTTTATGACTTATTTCTTTTCTAGCATCATCCATGGCATGGATTAACCATTGTAATTATTTTATTTGTATTAACGACATGAGTTAATGCTCACATATTGGAAGGCATACATATTCCATAGGTTGCATGTTTGAATCTGGAACAACATATAGGGTAAATGAAAAAATAATCTCCAACAATAAATAAGGTAAATGGAAAACAATCTCCTTGTGTAATTTGATGTCTCTCTTGGCAGTGACCTAATAAATTATCTTTACCTTTACCTATATTAAGGAGGAAATTTATCTAGGTGTAGGGATATAACATAAATAAAACTTTGGTAGTGATCTAGTGAAAAGTATAAAATTTACACAAGTGTATATGTATAAAAGCCTTAAAACTTTCCAATAATCTTGGTTTTTGGTAGGAGGATAGAATGGTGCTTGCTAGGAATGGTTCTCTCAAACAGTATATGTTTATTCTTGTTTCAGTATTGATTTTGTTTACAATGCTCATCTAAGAATCACCATATCTCATTGGTGCATTATAGAATCTTCATGGGTATGAAACTGATGTAACAATTGAAGAAGCTAAAATTAAGGTAATGCTCTGATATGGATACAATATTTTCAAATCTTTTAGTTCCATATGCTCTGATTTGTTTCAAGATTCATTCAAGTAATCAACCTCAATAGTGGTTAATTAGTTTATGAGAATGTCTTCTTTTCTCTCCCACATACTGTTCTCAACCTTTATGATGGTCATAAGACTGCCCTTTATCACACATTTATACCTTTCTATTCATTTAACTGTCATTACTTGACTACCATTTATAGTTGAAAAAAACCCTTTTCTCTTTGCCATTTTTGAAGTGAATTTTCTCTTATTATTGTCCTTTATTTAGCTTTGCAATCTAGTCTATCTTCTTTATGTCATTGCTCAGTGAAAGGGCTTATAATTATCCTTCATTTTCCATGCACATGGGCTCCATTTTTTGTTGAAGGGACTACTCCATCATAAGGTGTCATCATTTGAAATGACTACCTATCATTTTCATGGTCAATGACTATCCTTTATGACAGTCATAAAGGATGTTGACAAGCTTCATTTACAATTATAAGACTGTTGACAGTTCTCTTGAAATCATTTCCTTGTATTCAATTTGATGATTGTCCTTTATGGAATTTTGGCTTTCATTTATCCTTTATACCATAGTCCTATTTGAAATGCCACTATAATTTCCCCTTATAAACATTGCATTACCTATCTTTTGAACCTTCATTTATGCATGATCTTTGATTTTCATAACATTTCATTTGGTAAGGATCGTCTTTTATTTGATGTTGTCAATACCACTCACTCTATCCACTGTCAAGAGCAATCTCTTTATCCACTATCAAAATCACTTGTCCACTTGTCCATTATGTCCTATTTTTCTTACATAAGAAATTTCTTAAATGTCAAAATCAGGGATCATATGCAATGTATTATTTTGAGATGAGATATTTGTAGTTCTAGAAGTAGGGTATGTTTGTGAAGTTTCTACACCATGAATACTAGAATCATCTCTATTAATTGTCCTATACTTCTTAGTTATTTTTCCAAGGGAAATGGGAATTCACCTTTTTTGTTGCAACAAATTCCTCATGGGTAGTGGAGCAGGAACTAATCTTCTAAGTTAAAGAACTCATATAGCTTTGAATAATGTTTTTCTGGTAAACTAAATGTCATAGCCACAGTTACATCAGTAGCTTGTAATGAACAAGTCCTTAAATATGATTTCCTTTTATTGTGAAATTTGTATGCTTTATGGGATTGTCATTCATGAATGTTATAGTCACAAAGACATTAATACAATCCTTGCATTTCAAGGACTCATCTATAGCCCAAAACATAGACGTAAATGTCTTAATCATAGTCTATTGATAGTGCTCTTTGTCTTTGAGTTGTACCTCTAATAAAAATTCTATCTTTTATTGTAAAGACTATCTCTTAGTCATATTTCATGGGTAATTTAACCCTTGACTATTATTATTTTTCCTCTTTGCAACTATCCATTCAATAAATTTTCCTTTATTTATGTCATGGTTTTCCTAGGATTTATAGGTGACTCTCCTCTTCATAGACATGCCTTTCATAATGCACTGTGAATGTCCATTGTATGTTCACTACCATATTTGATATCTTTTCTTTTGGAATGTGTTTTTCTCTTGGCACTAGCTTCCTATTTATTTTTCTTGTTTACAAATACTTATTATTCATGGACTATCACCCTCCTATAGAATGCCTTTTTTATCATTCATTTCTTTTAACTAGTGTCTCTATCATGCAAATACTGCGCAAACACTCTCTTAAATGTTATAGGTTATATTTTTCATGGAGTCTCATAATACTTGTTTTGCAACTACTCATTATTGCACTTTACTCCACCTAACTTCCATTTTCATGATAATAGGGCATGTGGGAGAAGATATGAATCCATCAAAAGTATCTTGGAGAAGTAGAAGAATCCTAAGGTTCTCTTTTAGCACATGTGTCATCCATTGTAACCTTTCTATCTCCTACTTTCATCATCTTTTTTATTGTTGTTGGTTAGTTCTCACATTATTACAGACAATGTCTATTGGAATAAAGGTTTGATCATAAAAAAAGGTTTGATTACACAACCTATACATAAACTAATTTTTTTAGCCTTATCATGCATTCATTGAAAAGACCTCATTGCCCAATATGATTGTCCATTTTCCTTTGACTTCTCCTGCCTAATGGATTCATTATCAAATTGTGCCAATTCATCAAGTATTAGTGTTAGTCTTTCTTGAACAAGAAATGGTTCTCCATCATTTCATGGTTTTAGTCACTACTCATATCATTGCCACTGTTCAAAAATCTCCCTCAATATCAAACTTGCAAATTCTTTAGCACTGTCATTCATCTGCCCTTTTACCATTTGACGGTGCCTTTTTTGTTTTTGTCCTTTGAGATCTAGAGACCTGTCATGAATTTTTTTCTTGAAGACCTTAAGATTTGTCAAGATATCTTTTCTCAGACTAGCCATGCAAACTATTGACTATAATATGCAACCTAAGTAATGAAGAATAATGCCACTGATGGCATAGTGTTGATTTGAGTTATTTATGCCTTCGGTGGCTTCATGGATTTCTTAAAATTCTCAATATCTGTCATGAATATTAAATGACCATCCAACTATCCTCTTTCATATATTCATGGCTCATCATTGCGAGTCACTCTTTTATCATCATCTAGCTTTTCATATGATAGTTGATTATCCTCAGTTTTAGATTCTTTTTACACCTTTTTAATTCAATAATGAGAGTTTAATGTGTATTATTTAACTCAGAACCAACTTTTCACCATGACCAATCCCTACCACTTTGCATAACTTAGTCCCTATTGTTGATTTGTGAGCCTCCTATATCATGCTCCTTTGACACTTGGTGTTTCATCAACTGAAACCCTATGAGAATAAGGTTAATGTTCTACTTAGGGTAGATCAAGAAAGTGGCCACATTTTGAATGAAGGCTTTCTCAGTACTTATGGTGATTTATAGCTAGATAGTGGTGATAGTATATAGACTATAGCTAATTTTCACAACATTTCTCTTTCCATTTTTTCATATGATTGCACTTGGACATTCCTTCACACTGCCAACCTTTAAAACATATCACCAATCTTTAAGATTAACCCTGGAACTTGGTACTATACTATCAATGGTTTAGTAGGATTATGCTTAAAACCTGGTAAATATTTCCTTGGGAACTTGTCAATGAAATGAAAACACAAAATAATGGTTGTCACTATTCATTTGAACTGTCACTATAGTTTGGACTCAAATGATTGTCATACTACCTTGATGCACTCACCCTATATCCTTATTCTTTAGAGGTCTATGAGGTCAACCAAGGCATATTTTCTCTTCATGGTCTGCACCTCAACAATATCATCCAAGGCCTATTTAGTTTATCTAATTCTTCTTTCTTATTTATTTTAATCTCATTCTTTCATTTCTTTGTTTGTTTTATTTATTTATTTCTCTCATTTTGTTTCATTTATGTTTAATTCTTTTATTTCTTTCGTTTATTTAATTATTTCTTTTACTTAATTCTTTTAATTCTTTCTTTTATTTGTTTTATTTCTATTCAATTATTTTAATTCAGATTACATTTATTTTATTTCTTCTCTCTTACTTGTTTCATTTCTATTTAATTCTTTTATTTAATTTTTATTTTTTTCTTTCTTATTTGATTCATCTCTATTTAACTCTTTTATTTAATTCTTATATTCATTTCTTCTTTCTTATTTGTTTTATTTCTTCTTTCATTTATAAATTTTCTTTTGAATTTATTAATCTTTTCTTTATTTTATTCATATCTTTAATATTTCTTTTTCTTTTAATCTCATTCTTATCTTTATTTTATTGATCGTTTGTAGTAGTCCTTCTTGTGCTCTTTCAATTTTTTTTGTGTTAAGTTCTATATTTTTATTTTTATTTTCCTTTCCCTTTGTTTCTCTTTAAAATTTTTCTTTTCTTTTTTAATTTTAAAATTGTCTTATCTTCTTGGCTTGTGTGCAACCTTCTCTCCCCCTTTTATGATCTATTAAAGGTGTTCCAGGTCTACAAATAGCTATTTTTATCCTTATTCTCTCTACTCTCATCCTGATGATGGATCACGAAGTGTGATCCAAAACGTTTATGTAAAAAAATTATACACAATCAAATCTAGAAGTCTATGAACACTATTGAATTGACTATCCTCTTTAGCAACTCTGCTCTTCATCATGTAATCTTACTCCCATATCATGACTATGATTTGCAGCTTTCATGTATATTTCATCATCTGTTCATTCCATGACCTTTGTCAATGCATCTCTATGTCATCTCTTGTGATTGCTTTGCTAGCCTTTGTACTATCAATGTTATTGAAGCTATACCAAGGCTAAAATTTAAAAGCTTTCAAAAGATGTTAGCATAATCTATCACAACTATTAGGGTCTATCCTTTTTGATTGGTACAACCTGGGTCTTTAAAGATAGGCTTAACTATTTGACATGATTTTCATCTAATATCTCTTGTGTGCTCAATGAAATTTTAGGCCCTTCGGCAAGTAAGAGAAGTCATGAATTAAATCATCTTGTGTAATCATTGGTTAACTAAATTCATTGTGGCTGATAAATCAATCCCATTCTTTACTTTCTTTTAGAAGAAATTCCATAACATGCAGTGTACAAGCTATCTAGTATTCCCTTTATATAATGATATTGACCTTACTAGAAATATGAACATGCTTGCTTCCTTTACAGTTAATAGACATCTTACCATTCATTCAAAGAAATCAAACTAGTGATATGAATGAAATAATTTAAATGGTTACCTTCTTCTATGGAAACTATCATACCTATAGCTAACTTTCTATTGACTATCCATGAGCTATCTGGGACACAATATATACTAAATCCAAACAATGATCTATCATATTATTTATGTATTTTTACATAATCTATAGTAAGGACATTAAAAAATTCAAGGTAATGAAGGATGTTGGCAACCACAATCATTGTCAAAGAGGCTGAGTACACTTAGCATCAACTTTATCCTCAATTTTATTCATAACTATTAACACAGTTAATGTCTTTCCAATCCCTGACATCCCATCTCAAATCTTGTTATCTCATTTATTGCTTTATTTGTTGCAAGGAAGTGAATGAGGAGGAATATCTAGCATTAGTGTTTCCTTTGCTCTATCTAGTAAGAAAACATGAAAAAACCTTTGTACAATGTTATTGTAGCTACTTTAGATCCACAAGTAGTGTAGTAAATAGCCATAAGACAAACAAACTAGTCCATCTTCCACATAGAACAAACCTACACCAATATTCATGGTCCTTTATTGATCCTTACAATACAAGCTCTTTTTCCCTGGCTCTTCAAAATCTTGACAAGGGTCTTACTATGGTTTACCATGAGGGTTTCCATGTTGACAGTAGTAGGATATTTTGACAAAGCTTAGGTAGACATTTATTTTGACATAACACATAGAAATATCATGTGAAATCCTTATGATGAAACAAAATCCTTATACCTTAAAGGACCCTTCAACTAAATCATTAAAGTCATTCCTTTCCTTCTCAATAGATTCTTGTACTTCACAAAGACATTTAATAGTTTTGGGTAGCATGCTTGTAGCTGAGGAGGATGGACCATAGTGATTTGTGAATATTTTTTGCATGTACTCCACACCCATAGGCCCTTGAATCAATGGAGATATTTTTTGAATATGAGAAATACTTATATCTTGCTTTAGGACCTGAGCCATTTGAAGAAATATTGTCAGTTGAATGATAGCTCAACAATAAATACATGAAAATGTGGAAGCATAGACGAGGTAGGCAAAATTTTTCAAAAAAGGCCTCAAACAAAATGTGATCCTGCTCTCCACAAGCACTTCAAGTCATGCTTGCGGGAGAGCGGGTATTGCGGCTGGGCATTGAAGTTTCCATCAATCACTTCGTTGTCTCCACACATACTAATTATCCATCCATACATACATAATAGCTTTCAACCTGAATCCTTGCTAGATATCGATGGATAGTAGGTTGATCAGAAAAAAGGTTGAAATAGATGCCAATGGACAACAGGTTGAGAAAGAAATATATACCTTTGATCATTCTAATCGAAGGTCCCTACTCTTCGAGGAACACTGAATGACAAGGATTATTGACCGCCCTGCTAGACATACATGAAAATGTAAGCATAAACAAGGAAAGTGAACTATTTCAAAAAATGCCTCAAAAAAATGTGATCCCACTCTCCCGCAAGCATTTCAAGTCATGCCTGTAGTGATACGGGGAAGTGTCGCATCACCGCAGGCATGACTTGAAATGCTTTCGAGAGAGCGGGATCACATTTTTTTGAGGAATTTTTTGAAATAGTTCGCTTGCCTTGTCTATGCTTTCACATTTTCATGTATGTCTAGCAAGGCACTCCATAATCCAGTTTGTAGAGTAGGCATTACTCTATGATTTTATGCTTGTTGTCTTTATAATTCATAGTTCTCTAATTGTTTTTGTCTATGCAATTAGTAATTTTTTAGGCTTTTCATGCTAATGATCTGCAAGACCTCTTTCAGGGATATGTATGTCTATGATCTCATTTAAGATGATTTGAACATACAAAATTATCAGAGGAAAAACACAGTTCCCCCCATAATTTCTATAAAAGATGTAGGATGAAGTAAATGAATGTAAAAATAATACATAGCAGGTTCACTCTAACTCTAAATTGTGTAAACATTGGCATCATACTTCACAATCCTTTGAGGTTAGGAACAAAGTCTAGGTAAGGGTTGAGCCAAATAGTTCCCTCTTTATAGACAGGTATGCAAATATCTTACCTATATATTACTGATCATTTATAATAATGATGTAGCTTCTGGTTATAGTAGTTGTCTTATTCATTAAGATGTGATTAATGCTCCATTTATCCCACAAAAAGGCTCTGTTGTGCTTTACTAATGTTCTGCCTACATATGTGGATTTTGGGAAATTAAACTAGTGTGCACCATACCTGCGATCATGGATGATGGGTTGAAGAAGATTTGGAGAAAAGAGATGAGAGACTATTTCATTGAGTACAAGGAAATTCAAATTTATGATCATACTTTTAAACACCATTATGGTCACTTTATTTTATGTGCAATACTTGTGTTGTACATTGTAGTGTTATGATTTTGATGCAAGATTCAGTGATGCTCAGGATCTGCAATCTCTATCCTTTTTATACAATGTGTTTTTCTTATGTCTTGCTTAGGTTCTTTTTATCCCTGATTTGAGAGTGGTTTGTTCCCAAAAAATTAATTTGCAAAATTTGGATTAGACTTTGTATCTTGTTAGCTTTGATGTTTCAGGTTTCTCTACTATATCCATCATCAAGGACTATCTTCTACAATGTTACTAAACTATTTTCAAGGTCTGATAGTTGATTTCTTTTTTTCCCTTGTACAATATTTTGACCCTATTGGCTTGTTAATTTGACCAGTATCTCTTGTGCTTTCTCAATCATTTGAGCCTACTAGATTCTATAGTTTCCTTCTAATTCTTGTGGTTGCTTCCATACATAATTTATCTTTCTAATATGTACTTGGTTCTATGGTATTCTTTCCATATTTTGCAATTGTACTTTATCTTTACAACATTTACTTTGTTCTTTGACCCATTCAGTTTTTATTGGGTAGTACAACCAATTCTTTGGTGTAATTTTTCATTTTCTTACATTCATAAGCTTTGAGTTCTAGAATATTTAAACCTAACTATATAATTTTAATATAAGGACACTGCATATTTTCTTTAGGAGGTAAATATGTATCCATCTGCATGCTATTTTCATGATTTTGACATCATACCAGTTATCTAAATCTATTTGTATGAAATTGTAGGTTACCTCTTGAAAGGATCAAGAACAATATTGGTATAACAGGGAAAGTTCATATGTATACTTTACAATAGGGAAATTTTCTCAAAGGTTCAAGCAATTTCATGTTGGGCATGGGATATCAAAAGAACTGTTGCAACCTTATGATTTCCAAAAGCCACAAGGATGCTTTGTCTTTCATAAAATACTCATTTAGGAAATGGGAGTTGTTCAAGACATGTTTTGACCGAGAATGGCTACTTATGAAGTGAAACTCATTTCATTATGTGCATTGTAACTCAGATTTTCAGTCTTATGACTGAAAATAAAAATTGTAATACTCTATTTCTAAGCTATAGCTAGAACACCTTTCTTTTATTAATAAAGTTCACCTATCATGCCCATATATTACACAAGAAAATATGATCATCAACCCATTTTAGTTTTTAATGTAATTCCCAAATTTAACACTCAACGAAGAAAGAAAGATCCTTCTAAAAAAAAAACTATGAACAACAAGAACTCTTATTGGAATGCAAAGAATGGTTGGCTTCTGGATGACCCTTTTACACCATCATTTCACAAGTGTTTTGTATAGGTATATATCCTAGACACTCCCATGAAGAAACACCATGATATTTCCCATAGTAAGGATGAAATAAAATAGACATAAATGAATTATAATGTTAGGAAATAATCCCCTACCAAAGATACACCATGGAGACCAAGGTACTCTTGGAAATTTTTTTGGAGCTAAACTATTTCACACGAGTGGTGTTAGGTTCCAATAGATTGCTTAATAACTACACACGTGGATAAATTTCTTATTTGAAACCCCAACTCACCTACCACTTCTCATACTAAATGCTTACTATAGGGAGAATTAACCCTTCCATACTATTAGTTTCTCACTCAATCAAATGACTAAAAAGGATAAAATTACAATCAGGTTCAGTTGCATATGATTAAGGTATACCAAATCATTCCATTAGAAATTTATCTTTTCCTTCTTTTGTAGAGCCCTCTTAATCTATGAGAAGGACATAGGACCGTAATTTTGAACAAAGTTATCCACTATAAATATTTACGTATATATTATCATACTAATTCATTCAAACCTTCCACAAATAATTTTAAAGTTTCCTTGTGCTGTTAGGAATATTTAATGGGTTCCTAGATATATTTTCTTTGATGATCACATCCTCAATAATTGAGTTTAATAGTAACTCTATCATTCATGATAAAGTGTAATTGTCATAAACAAATTCCAAGCCTTTGTGAATGTTTTGTGACTCTTAACTATAGAAAAGAATGATTTTATTTTTTTCGATTTTATATTTTAAGGAAAATGAAATTTCATTTATTTTTGGGATTTTATATTGAGTATGAAAGTCTGGTTTTCCCATTATAAAGCATGTATTAAAGTTTCTTAGCAAGAGGTCTCGGTTGCGGTAAGATTTCAAGATGTGTCGCTTGATAAACTTCAGATTATAGTACTTCTTTGAAAGGTGGAATATGGATTTTCATTTAAGTATTTTGGTATTTCCTAGGATCATGAAGGATGGATATATATTTCTATACAGGAGGTGGTAATATGGGTCTCTCGAAGTTGCGAGATTTTCTTTCTCTTCTTCTTTATCTAGGATGTTGGATGTGTTTCTCCACTAGTTTGGTGTTTCTTTTGTCTTAAATATGAAGCTCCTCAAACTACTGATTATGTCTGTTTGTTCTCCTTCAATCAGTTCAAAGTTTGGTTGTATGAAAAATGGTGTACAAGGTTTGATTTTTGAACTGGAGCAACTGGCCGTGAAATGGTCATAAGGTGAAAGTTGGTGTTATGATATGGTTGTTGTGATTCTCAAGACCCTAAGGTTTGAGCGATGTTTTGGGGATGACACTATTCTTGGAACTCAATTTAATGTTGAAAGTCTTGGATCAATATTTCACTTCTTCTTCCACATGATATGTTGTGGAAAATCTTACTTGAACTAGCCTTGAGGTTCAAGCAATTGTTGATATCTTAGAAGTGGGGGTGAGGGAAAAATAAAAGTTTGTTTGTTTTGATTTTGATTTCCAAAAGTAGGGTGGAGTGTTGAAGATGGATGAAGGACTATATGACGTATCTTGGGGATTCCATTTGTTTCATTACAACAAGGATCTTGTAACCAACTTCAAATCATTTTTTTAATTTTCAGCAAGACATAGAGCAAAAGCGATAGGTGTGAGAAGGGAGTGGCTAGTTTTGAGCAAAAGCAACAGATTTTATCAACAATGACCAAGTTTTTTTCAAGTGTGCTAAGTTTTGAACAAGTGTGAATAGAAATTTCAAATGTGGCCTCTATGTGTAGCTTTCTTAATGTGGTGATCTACATAGTCAAAAATCGAGTTGTTTGGGAAAGTGCAGCCTGATTTTTGGCAAGTGCACTCAAATTTTTTTGTCAAATGTGGTATTAAAAGATCAAGTGCAACCAATTTTATAACAAGTGTGCTAATTTTGACAAAAGCGACAAATTTTCATCAGTAGCTGTTATGGAACAGAGAGAAAAAGCGAGTTATTTTTTGCAATTTCGACTAATTTTTGGTCAAGTGTAATAAAATAGCAGCGAAAGCAGCCTCTGTGTAGATTTTTTTTTAGTTTCTATATTTGGTAGCATCTTGGATGATTTTTTCAGTTTTGGATGATTTTTTTTATTTGATTTTTCAAGTGCTCCATTTATTTGAGATATGACAAGTGATACCACCATAAATTTTATGGACTGACATGAAGCTTGTATCACAAACACTCATTTTTGATCTAAATGTCTATATCTTTAAAGGCATGTTTCTTTCCACAAAAGTGAAATTTAAGATACCAAAAAAGGTTATAGTTTTCCAATGTTAATGTCAGATTTAATGCGACTTGAAATCTAAGCCTAAATGTTTGGAAACCTTCAAATTTTTTGTTTAAAGATATCCTTTAGGAGTTCAAATAGATGGCTCTTTTCAAATGATTCACACTAAGTCAAAAGGTTTTGTTGTTTTAAAACCATGTTAAGTGCTTATTTTGATGTGTTCATTTTTAATTCAAGCACAAAGTTTAATGTTTCCAAGTAACCAAATAGATCTTTGGAAATTTAGTGAAGACAAAGTACACCCTAGGGATAGACACTTCCTCCTAGATGGGCTTACCTCATGCCCTGAAGGGATGATTTTACATGCAAAAAATGGAGAGGTTTTTATGCTCAACCATAAGTCAGACTTGGTAAGTAAATTCTCAGAATCAAAGTTCCAATGCACCACTTTAGAGAATGCTTTGGATAAAAGGGGTGGCTTCTACAAATATTTGCTTGTTAGTCATGTTTCAAGATAACTGGTGTCTATACATGCGGTGATTCACTCAATTTAGAGGCCTCCCAACCCTTGAGGGTTTTTATGTATCACACAAATACTAAGGGAGACATTTGTCAACATAGGACATCCACACCAGGTGGTGATGAACTATCCTCACACCCACAATAATTTATATAGTGGAACAAAAAAAAAGTACCACTTTGGTCACCTTTGAGTTCTCCAGTGCGGGATGTGTCTCAAAAGTTAGGCCCTCTAAAGGTATGCTTTGAAATGTAAACATGTGCGAAACTCAAGATGGTTTTTTTCACCTAATATTGTCGAAAGGCACGAGGCGAGAGGATGGACACATAGTTTTCCAAACAAAAAATACATAATATACAATTCATTGCAATGTTCTTTTTAAGCCCCTCGAGCGACGCTATCCAAAAAAATGAAGTAAAGTGTGTACAAGATAATAGTGGTTCTTTTTATGTCCACTAAATTGAAATATTATGGATTTGAGACAAGAATATCACAGCGTGTGAAGCAAGAATTTAATTTGTTCACTTTTTAAGCACCAACCAAAGTGTTTGTTCTAAACCATGTCTTAATGGTCAAAAAAAAAATTGTGTGTTCGTCAACAAATTGAAATTGTTTGGTCAACAAAAATCAAACATCCTTTTTAGAGAATCAAATTGAAAGTGTTCATTTGTGGGGTTCTTTTTAAGCACTAATATGAAATTATCTAACTTATGAAAGCTTTGAAGAATTCATTTTAGTTTCACCAAAATAAAAATGTTTGTTTGTGGGGTTCTTTTAAGCACCAATTTGAAATTCTCTAACTTATGAAAGCTTTGAAAATTTAAACTTCTTCAACCATTCATCTTCCTTGTAATAAATGAATTAATTGTTTTTGGATAAACACCAATTATACTTCTACAAATCCTACATAAAAAAATTTAGTACCTAGCAAACATTCAAATCAAGTACCCACTAACATTAGAAATCAAAAATTAACTTTCAACTTTCAAACAAAACTTAACCAAGCAAAAGTGAAAGAAAGAAATCAAAAGTGCCCTCTATCAGAAAGAAAAAGTGCAAGAAAAAGTCAAAATCCCCCTCTATCAGAAAGAAAAAGCATAAGAATAAGTCAAAAGAACCTCTATGTTTTTACAAAAGTGCCACAAAAAGTCAGAAGCGCTAAAACAAATTATGTCGAGTGCACGAAAACCATGAATTCAAGTGTGAAATTTTTTTGTAACCTGCGTGTGAAGATTTTCCAGTGCGCTTCTGGAACCTACAACTTCAAATTTAGCTCAAAAAATGATTAGTGCTAAGGACCGAGGTCCCACCAAGCATGCTAGAATGTGTAAGAGGGAAATCGATGGAGTCAAACAAGATAATTGAAATGAATTGAAGCTAATCTAACTCAAAACAAGAATCTAGATTTATGCCCATTACTCATGAAATGAACGATATTAGACCAATGAATTAAATAAAAGTAAATGAAACAAAAAAAGAAAAATGAATTTACTAAACTAAATCATTAATCATCTCATGTCAGAGTGTGTTTGTGAAGATGTTGGGTTGTTTGTATCAATGTGAAGCCTCCATTGTGCATGCAAAAGCTTGAGGAGCATGTGTGTGTTGTTGATCAAACATGTGTGTTGAAGCTTTGTCTAATGTTGGTTAAGATCTTGGCATTACTTTGTTGTATAAAATAGGTTGATTCTCCAATCCTTTTTTGAGAGGAAAGAGGTTTATTATATAGAATTTATGATTTGAAATGAACGATCGAGATTGCATAGTAGAATATCTTGATTGACAGTCGAAAGATGTTGAAAGGAAACATACAAGAATAATTAGTGTAAATTGATTACGTAATTAGTGTGATTGAAGAAATCATTTTGAGTGTTCAGTGGGATTGAGGAAATAGATTGAATAATCCGTAGGATTGAAGAAATCATGTGGAGAAATTTGTGAAAATGATGAAATAAATTTGAGCCTTTAGTAGAATTGAAGAATAGATGGATCTGTTAGGAAATAGATTGAGCAATCAGTGGTTCATAATTTGTTCAATTATGAAAATGGGTGAGGATAATTAATTAATTGATTTAATTAATTAATATTTTAAAGTTGAATGTGCAAATCAAGTTTGACTTTTGTAAACAAAGTGGTATTTGTTGTTTGATTTGACCTTTTTGATGATGTTTTGAATAATTTATTTAATTATTCAAATTTGGTGGAAAGTGATTTAATTAAACTATTATGTTTTAATAATTTAATTGACGTAGGGGAATAGGGTATATTAGCGACATAATTAAATAATTGACGTTATTTTATTAATCAAGAGAAATAAAGTTAGATTAGGACTTTATTATAAATTAAATAAAATAGGGTTTTCGATTAAATAGTGAATCAATTAAATAGTTAAATTATTAAATTAATAAAGGAAATTAGGGTTTTCAATGCAATTGATGTGAAATGCAGTGATCTTCGATGATAATAATGTTGATGATGATAGAGTCTCATTTAGGATGTGTGATAAGTTTTAGGTCATTTTTACATGTCTACAATATATATATCTAGATTTCAATCTACTCACTATAATTTATAGTTAGCCTTAGAAATTTGTATAATATATTGGCATTATGCAAAAGGTGAGAGTGTTTTGGCTTGCACTAAAAGCATCACATTCTTAAATTTAACTATGTAGCTCTCTCTCCCTCCACCTTATTATCTAACTCTCTATACATCTCTCTAAGCATCATGTTCTTGATGGTTTATGATGGAGAGTTGAGAGTTGAGGTTTTAGGGATTAAATTTAATTATGTAGGCTTTAGTGTTAAATTATTAATGTTGGGTTTTAGGATTTAAGATATCAAGTCATATGAGGAGGGTGTGGTATTGAAATTGTTCATTTGGGTAATTTGGGATCAGTGATAACTTTAAGAAACCCCACTCAAAAAAAGATATAAAATCTTGGCGAATCGTTCATTTTTTGAGGAAAAAAAAAAAATTTCTATTGGTGAAAATTTCCTTTTTTTTGAAAAAAATATTAGTTTTATTGGTGATTTTTTTAAATCACTAAGATTTTGTGGAAAATTTTGGTGAATCTTGAAAAATAATAGGAAAATACATTAATTATGATGGCGAATCTATCCAATCTAAAAATAATTCTCATAGAAAATTGGGGGCCCAAGGGTGGAAATTATCAATGAATTGAATGGGTAGACTATAATATTTACTTTCTACAATTGTTTTATAATATAATATAATGGCCCTCATTATATTCTACAAGGTAAAATGTAACCATGATCTATAATTCTCATGGGGGTTCAAAACTGCTTTTAGATCATTGGTCTAACAACCCTTGTTGTATACTATAAGGTGAAATTTACCCACAATCTATAATGCTCATGATACCCAAAATTGTGGGCCCCATGAGCATTACAGATCATGTGTACATTTTACCTCGTGGGATATAACAAGGGCCATTAGATCATATTTAAATCAATGGTGGAAACTAAAGATTAGAAATATGGTCCTAAAGCAACTAATAGTTATGATATTCTATTGGCGAATTAATATATATTTCTCCAATAATTTATTAAATTAAGGTGAATCTGATCTAATCATGTATCGAATATTGTGGGGATTTTTTGAGTTAATTTTTTTAATAAAATAAATTATTTGGCAATTTAAATAAGACTATAATAAAATTTTATAAAAATGTGGCGATTCAAGACACATTGTAGCTTGAACTATTAGCCAATTTTGGATTCCCAAATTTCAACTATTAGCCAATTGGCGAATATTATCCACTAAAAAAATCACTGTTTGGGATGGTCCTTTATTTGACAATATGGGTTGATTTCACTCATACTTTGGAAATAGATCATAATAGACACCTAATTGCTCATTAGATGAAGGGTGTTGCCACAATACTAGTTTACAATTTCTGGGAGATCTTGATTTTTGTTGAAACAACATATTTTTAGAAAATATAATGATTTAACCCTTGAAAAGTTCCATTTAAAGGATTTCAATTGAAGAGGGTTTGATCAAACCCCCTTGGATAGAACCTCACTAGTTTTAAACCATACCTATAATAGAGTCTCCTTTACACCTATCAAAATGCTGATAAAAAACACTTTTGATTTACCTTTTGGGGGATCAAATGAAGTCATTTTAAATTTATCTTTTGTAAGTATGTATTCCTTATTATAAGCTTCCCAAAAGGTATAATTTTAAATAAATTTAAATTGATTATTATATTTATTTTGTATTTCTTGTGAATGTAGGTTTTTCATCAAAAATCAACATCTTTGTTCTGCACGTGAAAAAATAGAAAATTGTCAATTTTTTTTTGAAAAATATTAGTGCACTAGATATTGAAGTCCTTGATCAAACAAAAAAAATAAAATAAAATTTTGATACATACAAAAAATGTTATGTTGTATACAGTCTACCTATGTCTGAGTTGTAATTGGTTTGACTTTGAAACTTGATTAAGGAAAAAATATTCAATATAACACTATTAAACCAAATGAAAGCGCTATATATCGTAGTTACATATCTAAATTTGAAAAAAATAGAATTTGATCCTTCATGGAAAAAAAATATGTTTTATATGGTGAGCATCACTCCTTAAAAATGGTGTTTACTAAAAAATTTAGTTTTCAAAGGATATGGAAAAAGAAGTGCAATCTGATTCAATAAAAATTGAAAAAAATATATTAAGAATCTACAAAAAAAGGTCACAAATCACTAGTTTGCATTTGTTGGACTCAAGGGAACACTGAGAGGGGGGGGCGAATAAGTGTTAAAAAATATTCAAACTTCATCCATTCAAAACATGAAACCATTTCATCATTTCATTAAGGAAAAGATGCATGCATTGAAAGTAAACATCCATAACATCATGACACACAAATTTTTTGCGTGGAAACCTTGTTAGGGGAAAACCATGGTGGAGATTAATCCACAGTTTGAGTACTCAAAATATAGTGTTTATAAAGGGAATGCACTTGCATTCAGGCACACTACCTAGAGCTCACTGCTCCAAAGATAAAGGCTTACTTCCTACAAAATTCATATTAAAACCATCTGAAGAGTGAAATGAGATGATAGCATCTAACAATGCTAGGTAACAGTTCCAATGAAGCTCATGAATCTTATTTTATATATGCTTTCTAATTTTCCACTTCGCTCTACCATGTTCTGCTCTTTACTGCTCTTTGCATCAATTTCACATTACTGCTCTACTATAACTCGCAATTCACACTTCTTCATATCCGAACACCACCTATCATGCTTAAATGACAAAAAAAATGTTTTATATATATCCTTAATCAAAGACTAATTCATTCAATAGTCGGTTTCATATGGTACTAAGATATTTTGACTTGTCAGCCAGATCCACCACAAAATCTTTATGCACATCATCCAAATTCAGTTAAGACAAAGAGAGGACCCCAATAATGCTTAATACAACATTGAGACTTATAATTAAGTTCATCTTATACATCTATGAATTCCATCCTTGCCGGGTTGGCCTTCTAGCATAGATAACAAACAAATTCGTGCATTGTACCTCTTAGATCACTTACCAGTGAGTGCACATCAAAACTAAGATACTGTAAGCCTCTACAAACATTCCTCAAAGATTTATAACCCAAAATATCTGTCTGGTGGGGTGACTGGATCAAATTTTATCCCTTTAACCGGATTTTGTGTTCTTTACTTTATTTTGCCAATAGGAGCCAAAATAGTGTTGCACATTTAGATCCAAAACTAGAGTTGCATGACTTGGGTTGCCATCAATGACAACACCTACAAGCTAGACTCCTTAGCCATCTTCCACAAATCTCCCCCTTTGGCATTGATGGCAACAGTTAGTGAAAAATGACTAAGTGTCAGAATCATTTAGGTATACTGCCAAACTGCTTGTTGCACTTTTCTCCTCCTAAGATTCATACAACATTCTCTCCCCTTATAAGGCATTTTTCACTACATTATCTCCCCCTTTGACATCAATGACAAAGTTGGGATGCCATATGCCAAAAAGTTGACCAAAAAGGTGACAAAACACATGTTCAAAATCATCAACACTTTAAGAAATTTGGCATAAGTATGCTTATAGTTCTTCTTCTTTAAAAAAAATGCAAAAAAATGAAAACACTTTACTCCTAACTTTAGAAAATTAATCTGTTGTTTTTCTTCACATCTAGAAGAAACTTCTCCCAACTATAAATTATAATTCCAATGCTGATAATCAAGCTATTATTCTTGGAAGTTTTGTTGATAATCTCAATGAGAGATTTAGGGATTGTGATTGCTTCTTCCAACTTTTCACCATTTTTCAAAATTTCCACCAACTGCTCCATCCTACACTCAACTAAATAATTTACCTTCCAAAAGGTGTCCATAAGAAAATTCTTGGATAGTTGAATTTTTATTTGGGATGTCTGCAATTCCCAGATTCTCCTTCTGATAATGTCATCTAGATCTTGAGACATGTCAAAGTTTTTTCCAATGTCATTCAGTTCTATCTCAATCTGACCCAACTTCTCCTTGTAATTACCGACTACATGAGGCCAACATACATAATAGTTGTAGATACCTATGGTTGAGTTGATGCACTTACTTAACTCATTCATTTTATTCTTAAGCTTAGCAAGGGATAATTTGAATTGTTCCTTCAGGTGGGAGATAATTTCACTTTCTTCTTTGTGTTTGTCTTTAGAGCCCATTGATTCTTTGCTACACTCAATTATTTCTTCAGGTAAAATATCCTTTAGACTTTCCAATCTTATCTTACAATGCTCAATATGAGCATTCAAAACTTCTAGAATTAAATCCTGATCATAAGATGGTCTGACTAACCATAACCTTGTAATTCTCTACATACCACCTGCACTTTGGATAAGTTGTTGTAGCTTTTCTTTTGATAGATCTTCTTCTTCCTCATTGCCTTTTTCAATACTGGAATCATTTTTTAGTTGATTCTTAGGTTCTTCATCAGATTCTTCATCTGGAATGTCCATAATTTATTTTTTTTCCCTTTTCCTTCAATCTTGAGAACTTTGCTTTCTGGTGGGTTGTATTTAATAATCTCTTGTCCTCTTTTCTGTCCTTTATTGAATACAACCCACCGGAAAGCAAAGTTCCCAAGATTGAAGGAAAAGGGAAAGAAAAATAAATTGTGGACATTCTGGATGAAGAATCTGATGAAGAACCTAAGAATCAACTAAAAAATGATTCTAGTATTGAAAAAGGCAATGAGGAAGAAGAAGATCTATCAAAAGAAAAGCTACAACAACTTATCCAAAGTGCAGGTGGTATGTAGAGGATTACAAGGTTATGATTAGTCAGACCATCTTATATAAAATTTCAAATTTTGAATCCCAATTAGACAGACTCTTAGCATAAGAGTAAATTTGGATGCATACCAGTTTATCTGATGTCCATGCTACACTGTTGATTTTTGGTAATGAATTCAGAAAGTACATAACCAGAAATATAATTAGAGTGCCAAACCTGAATGAATACCTTGACTCCTTTGTCAAATGGAAATTCTCCATCATTTGATCTTTCAACAATCCGCAAAGGTCAAAGTCTTGACCTTCAATTATCATTTTATGAGCAATAATAACTGTGCCAGCTGATGTAGCCCCTTCCCGATTTGAGTAGAAGATTTTATAGGTTATGTCATTAGAAATGTACTTCATAACAAGATTCTTGATTATTGCTATCAACAGAGCTCTTTGATCTCCAATTATCTTAGTTAGGGTTTTGACTTCCTTGTTCCAGATAGATTTCTTCTTAGGAACATCACCGACTTTGCAAAATCCAGTTAATTTCTCAATTACCTCTTTTGAGATTGTGTAGGGTTTTTCCAAAGTTAACACATCACCATGTAATCTGTTCAACAATAATTTTATGAATTTTGCATTCTCAAAGTACAAAAACTCATTCCACATATCCAAATTTCCATGTTTGGCTCCGCTCAATTGTTTTAATTCATTAGGAAGAAGTATATTCCTCATAGATATGATCTTTTCACTATTGTACTCATCCAATGTGATCAAACCTTTAATTTTCTCCATTCTTTTTCCTATTTTAGGGTTTGCAACTACACACCAAATTATATTAAGAATTTGAGAGTGATTTGAAGTACTTGATGAATTTTTTGATGAATTCAATTTTGTTGCTTTGAAAACCACTTGTCAAGAACTTTCCTTCTTCTCTTTGATAATGTAAAATGACAAATGATGAATTTGGACTTAAATTTTATAGCTCGCACATGTGCAATAAATTCTCTTGCCCTAAATCTATAGACCAACAAATTTGTTGAATTTCCTTTTCTAAAAACATCAAAACTTCTGTACACTGAGAGTGCACCTTCATGATAGTTTTATCCATTATGTTACCATCTATAGACAAGGGAGGAAATATTTTCTAATAAAACTCCCCCTAGGCTAGTGGCCTCAATTCAATTAGCGGAATAATTACCGGAAGTAGGTTCCGTAATGGAATACTTTCCAACATCAGAATCAATTTTCTTTACCCATGTCTTCTTCATCTGATCTCTCATATCATTTGTAGCTATCTTTTCTTGTTATTTATCAATTTTATCTATTTTCCTCTCTCTGTATACCAGACCTCTTATGTTCGTGTTTTTGTTTCTACATGATCTAGCAATATGACCATACTTGTTGCAGTTATAGCACACAATGTTTCTTTGTCCATTACATTGATTTCTTCTCAATCTACATTGATTAGCAATATGCCCTAACTTCCCACATGCATAACATTCAATATTTCTTCTAACAATAGAGTGACTTGACATATTTCTACATTCAATTGATTTATGACCATTCTTTTTTCAATTGAAACATTGACCAAAGAATGATGAATCTTTTGATCTCAAATTAATTCTACATTGAGCAACCATATGACCAAACTTGTTACAGGAAAAACAATTTCCATCAAATTTTTGAGCATTAGGTTGTCTTACCAGATAACTTCCATTTCTATTCTATCTGAAACTCTTTTGTGCTGATCTAGAACTTTCTCCCTTTTCATATCCAAGGCCTCTCTTATCATTTCCACTCTTTTGTCCTTGAGTTAGCTCATCAAGATTTACTGAACTGATCTTAAAATTTTCTTTGATTCATTTGCAATGAAAAGATCATTCCTAAGAGTAGTAATCTACTTACCAAGTTCTTCATTGTTTTCAGTTCTTTGCAATTCACTTTCCAACTAAGTGAATTCTCCACTCATTTTGCTGCATTCATCAGACTTCTCTTTCAAGGTCTGAGCAAGATTTTCCTCACTTTTCTTCCTTTCCTCTATCTCTTTGGTCATATTCATCATCATGGATTCCATCTCATGTTTTAGGTTGGTATTATCTCTGGCAATCTTTTCACATTCTTTAGTTATCTCCTTTAAATTTTGATTTAGGTGAGCATCATCCATATCTTCATTTTCCTTCTATTGTATTTGGTCACAAAGATCTTTTCTCTTCACCGTATATTTGACTATCTGATCCTTCAATGATTGAATGAATTTCTCAGTATCCCTAAGGTTTGCTTTCAATTCTTAAACTTTCACTTTAGACTAGTCAAGGCCATCAAGAGCTACCATAAGCCGTTGTTGAAGAATAACAAAGTCCATCACATTCCACTATCCACCTCAAGCTACAAAAATTCTCTAGAGGAACTTTCTTTGATACCAATTGTTGGACTCAATGGAACACTAAGAGAAGGGGGTGAATTAGTGTTCAACAATATTCATACTTCATCCATTCAAAACATGAAACCATTTCATCATTGCATTAAGGAAAATATGTATGCATTCAATGTAAACATCCATAACATCATGACACATAGATTTTTTGAGTGGAAACCTAGTAGGGGAAAAACCATGATGGAGATTAATCCACAGTTTGAGTACTCAAAATATAGTGTTTATAAAGGGAATGCACTTGCATTCGGGCACACTGTGTAGAGCTCACTGCTCAAAAGATAAAGGCTTACTGCCTACAAAATTCAGATTAAAACCATCTGAAGAGTGAAATGAGATGATAGCATCTAACAATGCCAGGTAACATTTCCGGTGAAGCTCATGAATCTTATTCTGGATCTGCTTTCTGATTTTCCAATTCGCTCTGCCCTATTCCGCTCTTTACTGCTCTTCGCATCAATTTCTCATTACTTCTCTACTATAACTCACAATTCAAACTTGTTCATATCCAAACACCACCTATCATGCTTAAATGAAAAAAAAATCTCTTATATATATCAGCAATCAAATACTAATTCATTCAACAATCAGCTTCATACGGTATTGAGATATTTTAACTTGTCGGTTAGATCCACCACAAAATCTTTATGCGCATCCTCCAAAGTCGGTTAAGAAAAAGAGAGGACCCCAATAATTCTTAATCCAACATTGAGACTTGTAATTAATTTCATCTTATACATCCACGAATTCCATCCTTCTTGGGTCGACCTTCCAGCTTAGATAATGAACAAATTGGTGCACCGTACATCTTAGATCACTGACGGTGAGTGCACATCAACAATAAGACACTACAAGCCTCTACAAACATTTCTCAAAGATTTATAACCCAAAATATCTTTCTGGTGGGGTGACTGGATCAAGTTTTATTCCTTTAACTGGATCCTCTATTCTTTACTCTATTCTACCAGAAGGAGCCAAAATAGTGTTGCACATTCAGATCCAAAACTAAATTTGCATGACTTGGGTTGCCATCAATGAAAACACCTACAAGATAGACTCATTACCCATATGACAACAACATAATCTTCAAATTCTTCATGGTTTAGCCACTATAGGTGCCTAAAAGTAAAGATTTAGTTAGAAAAAAATAGTTTAGTGTCAATTTTGGCCAAAAATTGTAAACTAGTATTGTGGGATTAGCCTGAAGAGGGTGAGAAACCTTCTACAATAAGTTCAACATGATCAATAATATCATATAAATAGTTTTTAAAATGAACACACTTGTAAAGGGTATGACCATTCACATAATGGTATTTACAATATACATTTTACCTATACCATGTGGGTTTACATTTGTTTTTATCAAATAGTTGTATATACGAAAATTTGATCATGTTTGCATTCACAAGTTTTTGAAATATTATTTTAATAGATTCTCTTAAAGTAGTATCTTTGCATCTTGGATTATTAAGGGGTATTATTTATCCTTGTACATAAAGATGAGATCAATGTATCATATTGGTTGAGAGCTATTGGAAGATGAGATGAGGACAAGTGTCCTAATTTGGTCAAGGGGGAGATAGAGGGAGATCGATTGAGGAGAAAATAAAGAGTGGAGATTCTCTTTGGAAAGGTTAGGTGGACAAGATTTAAATGGTACTTGGGAGTTCCCTTAAGGGAATGGGAAAGTACTAAGTTACCCATGTGGCATGGTACCAGGACCATTTCACATGTATTTTTTTTTTTTAATATAACATTAAGAGGTCATCATGTGTTCAAGTATGGGTCAAGTTTTGATCAACATTTGGACTATTTATTTACAATATATAGTATAAATATGTGGTAATACTAAGTATTATAATCACAATTGTCTGCACGAATATTGGTCCCTACACAACTACTATCCCCTCAACCCTAGTAGGAAGAATTATTTCTTCCCCAAATCAAGTTATATGCATAAAATTCAATGTCATTTTCCATATAATTAGGGAAGACAAAACTAATAACTGATATTTATGTACAATGCTTTCTGTAATTTTCTCCATTTTCTTAATTCCAAATTCAGCTAGGGTTGAAGATTAGAAAACACCAAATTCGAATGTTCTTCACATTTCCCGACCAAGTACGTTATTAGTGGAGCACGTTGTTAGTGGAGAAAATTATTAGTTAGGGTGATCAGTGGATTATTAAGGGGTATTAGTTATCCTTGTACATAAAGATGAGATCAATGGATCATAATGGCTGAGAGCTATTGGAAGATGAGAGGAGGACAAGTGTCCTAATTTGGTTGGGGGAGATGGATGGAGAGCGATTTAGGAGAAAAATAAAGAGTGGAGATTCTCCTTGGAAAGGTTAGGTGGAAAAGATGTAAATGGTACTTGGGAGTTCCCTTAAGTGAATGGGCAAGTACTTTACCCATGTGGCATGGTACCAAGACCATTTCACATGTACAAAGGCCCATGCCTTGTGTATAAAATTCCCACCATGCCTTTGTACATATTATACAATGTGAATTATTTGAGGGGATTTGAATAGGATTTGGTTGTACAAGTGGGGGATTAAAGAGTTAAGTGTGTTGAGAACTTAATTAAAAGTGAATAGAATATATAAATAAAAAAATAGGTTATTTATTTGATTTTTTGGATGAGTATGGGAAACATAGGTAAATAAATATTTTATTTTTTTATGTAATGTGGAGATTAGAACAAATATGATTACATGATTTAAGCTACAAATGGGATGTGAGTGAATAGTGATGAATAGTTAACGAAAAATGATATTATTAATTAACTTTATAAACTATTATTTTATTTATAAGGGGATGAAAATTAGATATTTAATTGAGAAATTAGGGTTATACTCAATAAATTATAGAGGAGATAGTTAGGTAATGATGATGGACCTCAATTTTTTGTGTCTACACTCTATCAAAATTCAAGAATAAATGATCCCCTTAATAAATTTTTCCCCCATATTTCTATGGTTACAAAAAATTACTATTTTTGGTAAATTCAATCGTATCCCCTCATTTCCAAACAAACCTTGGATCAGGACCTTTCATTCTTTCTTCAACTATAGGAAACTCCTATTATTCATTCTTCATAGTTTGTCTTCTCATCACATCTCCACCATCTATTTTCCCTCCCAAAAATATATAAACTGGTAGACCATCCTATGTATTCATCCATCCACTTATTTTAAATTGATGTTCAAATATATATTTTTTCACAAAGAAGATCACACTTGTGATGTATTTTTATGGCAATAAATTCTTCCTTTACTTTGTTTGAATTCCTTTGCATGCTCTATATGATGTGTTTTTTATCATATAATAGGGATATATTATCTTGAATTTATTTTCTACTTAAATTTTAAACTAATTCTTACAAGAAGCGATAATTTATCTTGGAAATTTATCCACTATACCATGATATTAGATCACTATTTATGCTCAAATATATCAAATTTTAAGGTCCAAAAATGATCTTATAATGGTTTTTATTTTCTTCACATGAGATAACTTGAGCACTTCATGTATATGTTCCAATTCTAGAGAATATACTCCTATTTTAGGTACAATGGAAAACTCTCAAATGGTGTTTTAATTAAGGTAAGAAGTGAGTTTGAAAGGGCCTAGACCCTTGAAAAAAAGACAAAATAATAAGGCATGTGGGAAGCTAGGTCTTGACCCGTAAAAAAGTTGTCATAAGCAAAGGATAAATAGGCCCAAGATGGGAATATACAACAGAAAAATAACACAACCAAAAGTGAGGAATAGTAGCAACCAAGATTCAAAGAACAAAAAATAAAATGAAAGAGTTCAGAACACCAAAGTTTTTCTTAGTGTTAGGCCTATAATGGGTTGGCCTCTCACCCAATGCTCAAACATGAGTTTAGGGAATTGGTTTAGGAAAACATTTCTTCCTACTTATCAACACAAGGGGAAGAAGGTGGGACTCCCCCATGGAGAGCCCAACAACACAAGAGGAGAGAACCAAGGAATGATGAGGTGAAGTGAGGCCATCCAACACATGAGTAGTATAGAGTTGGTTCAAATCCAAGGAAAGATCAGCTATAATGTTAAGGGAGGAGGTTCCTTAATAGGGGACATAAGGGACATGTGAGAGAAACACAAGAAGAAAAAGGCTCATCCACTCCCTTAGAGGAGTCATTCAACAAAGAATTAGGAGTATGAATATTGAGGTGATCTTTGTTAGTATCCTTCCACCACATAGTAGAGCCCTTGTGATGTGAGAGAGGATAGACCATAGGCAGGTGACCAAGAGAGAAGCATCAATGCCATATAAAGGGGACGTCCTTATAATCAAGAGGTCTAGTCTAAGGCCTATCACAAACCATCCAAACCAAATCCCCATGAAGAGGCTTGGTGATGCCAATATACACTAAAATTTGTACAAAAGTAGAGTGCCCCATGTAGGAAGTGGAATTATCAACATTCAAGAACTAACCAATAGAGTTGTCCATGGCCTCATAGCATGAAACATCTTGAAATTGTAGAGGGGGGTTTGGGAGTCTAACCCATACTAAATGAAAATTTAATGGTTTAGTAAGAGTGAAATAAATTCAATGGTCTTGTTATTGTTACCAAATTTCACTAATAGCTCATTAGGTATAGCTTTTTTCATTTTTAAATGAAAAGAAAGGTACATTTTTTTTTTATTTCTGCTTCATTACATTCATGTGCATAAACAAAATCAGAAGATTAGAGTGCTAGATTTCACTATGTAGATGCATATAATATAAGAGAGATTGTACAAATATGTTCAAGAAAATTAATCTTTATTGATAACGTAAATGTATAAGGTCTCACAAAAGCCATGAGACTAACTCTTTTAGTACAAATTAAAGAAAAGAACATACACTTATAGACACAAAGGGAAATAAATACACATATAGAAAAGGGTGACCCATCATTTCCTAAATGACGAGTCCTGGTTGAGTTGCCTTGTGTCATCTTCAATCTTTCGCTTATCTTGAGTCTAGCTATCGCTTCCTTGCTACTCCTATTTGCCCACATCTAAGAGAGAGAGTGTTGTTACATAAATAAGGGATCACTAGTCAATACATGCGCATACATATATAAACATATAATCTGATCTTCATGCACACTAAAATAGTTGAGCATGCCACAGAGTTCCAAGAAAAAAAAGGAGTTAACATAAACATTCATCATATGCTCTATTTTTATCTAACATGTTTGTTCAATGTGTAGTTTTAGGTTAAATCTTTTATTTTTGATCATTTTATTTTAACATTTCAGAATGTATTGTGAAATGGGCTCCCACAAGGGTTGAGCCCAATATGCTGCCCTCTATTTTCATTTGTAGAGGGATGATCACATTTCATATCATCTTTGAAAATAAGTTTCATTTATTATGGTGATATTTATTTAGGATATATTCCTTATTAATAAGAGTTTTCTCCTATCAATATGGTCAATCCTAATCAATAAGAGCATAATGCAAACTAGTCAAGCAACTTCAATGGAGGGTGCATGATGAACAATGCTTGTGCAAATCAATGATAAAAGGGAAATACATTCATACATCATAGTGTCATGACGATGATCTATCTGATCTAAGCACAGTTCAAGAAGACATTTTGAATAAGATAATCTTGCAAAATGTAGAATGGAACCAAGTCACAATGAGAATGATAGTCTATGCAAGCTCAAAAGGGAAGCCTATAGTAGTATATTTTTAATATTCCTATAAGTGGAGAAGTCTACTATTTCTAAAGATGAAGGAAAATAATGTAGCTCACATAGAAATTATAAGAATGTGATTTTCATTCTATCTTAGAAGCAAACAAAAGGAAATATCGAAAGAAAGAGAAGAGGAAGTTTTAGATCTATTTTGAAAAGATAGAGTTACATCTAGAATGTACATGATAGTCAATTACAATCCCCAATGATATATGCAAGAAAGAAATCACATAGAAGTTGAAAGAGAAGGTGAGATTATGCCTTGGTATGCTGGGAGAGTTTGATAATACTTGATAAAGACATAGAAGACAAATATGTAACTAAGAATGGTAATTATTCTATTTTGAATGAGCCAACTTGATATATTTATCAGAAAATAAGTAATGATTCAAAATACTAGTCTATTGTGAGATGAGAATCCAGAAATCATACAGAAAGGGAACAAGCCCGATAAATAAAGACTTTAGCATGAAGTTTCAATGAACTGTGCATAGCCATTCAGAGGACTCTTTTGGGTTTTAGACATAAGTTTTAGTTCCATAACTCTTTTGAAATCTTTTTCAGAGTGCTCAATTAGGGTTTCAAGATGAAACTTGTGTGATGGTGGGAGGATGTTTAAGGGTTTTGACTTATTTTCTAGAAAAACATAGATAGAACCATTGAGTATTTACTAGAGACCATGTATGGTGGTTTTTCTTTCAAGAATTACATGCAAAATCAAGTCTCAAAATCTGCAAGTGAAAGGCTGAATAAATAGAAATAGCTATGCATTTATTTTCTTGCTAAAAATTAAACAATGAGCAAGTAAGGCTGAAGGTTGTAATAACCCATTTCAGGGTTGTCATGAACAAAGCTCTCAACTTATTTGCAGGCATAGGAAGGCCAAACACATAGAGTAAATAAAAGCCATGAAACCCTTGTACCCATAAGTTATCTCAGAAAGTTAAATCTAGTTTGTATTCTTAATAGTCGCGGCCTAAGCATGTATTTTTCTCAATAAAAGTCAAAAACCACTTACGGTTTTACTTCAAAAATCAAGGTGCGAGCTTTGAAGCAACTAAAAAATGAGAAAACATACATGGTTTGGTTGTGGCCATGAGAAAGGAACAAAAGTCGAGAGCTTGAAATGGATGAAGGAGAATTCTTTGAAACCTACCAAAGAATCCTTAGTCATGGCTAGTATTTGCAATAGATTAAATAAATACGCAAATGAATTAAGCATTCTACATAAACTATCAAATTTTCTACAAGAAAATGTATAGGAAAAGAAAAAAATGAAGGTAATACACAAAAAATGAATGATTTCACCTTTTTTTGTTCAAGGGGATTTCGAAACAAGGGTATCTGTAGGATCATCATGGAAAAAATAGGCCCTTAAGTGGCAATAAAAGTCAGAAAATCAGAGTTAGGCAACTTGACATAAAAATTTGAATAAGTTATCTATATTATTTCAAAAATATGTAAGAATAGAATCTGTAGCAAATTGAATTTAGTTTCTAAACTACTAGTTTTATCTTAAAAAAATAGAAATCTATTTGGTAAAAATTTGAAATTTCAATGCAGTAGTACTTAAATTTCAGGGAAAAAATAAGAAGTAGGTCTCTGTTTGACCACCCTTACCACAATAAAATGATAATATTTTTTTATAAGATTTTAGATATAAGTAGGGGACTCATGTCTCAATGTGATGCATATTTTTTTGTAATTTTTTTCCAAGTAAATAATTAATTATGAATTTTTTATTACAAATTTTTAAAAATATAAAAAATTGTATGTCTGACCACCTTGACTTGGTCAAAAATTCATGAAATTTAATATTTTTTTTATAATCTTATAGTATATGAAGCATAGAATGTGACACATGTTTTGGATTTAGAAAATGTGATACGGTTTGAAAGCTATAGAGTTTTTCCAATCAGCCTATCAATCAGGACTTTAGTCATAATTCAAATAGAAAATGAATAATAATAATTTATTAAATTCAAAGTAAAGCATAATTTATATTGGTGGAAGTTTGAGAATCTCCTTTAAAAACCCTTTTCGTTTGATCAATTTTGGGTAAAAAAAAGTCGTCAGCCAAATGGGCCATCATATCACTTAGATATTGCCACTTTTTGGCCCATCATGATCCTGCACATACCCACAACATTTTGTTAACATGAAATGAAAAAAAGAGAAAAAAAAATTCCACAGAGTTTACCCAAGTTCTTTCATATTGTTTTGCACAAAAATCTATCAAAGATACTCCAGAATCTACGATGAATGTATAGGAAAAGCTCCATGAAACCCTCTGATGGTGACACCTTCAGTTTCTCTAGAAGGCTCAAAGGAAATGAAATGCCTTGTAATTTTTATTTTATTGTTTTTTATTTTTAGGGTTTAAACCCTAATGAGTGCTTGTGCCGAAAAAGGTATTTTTACCTTTTAATTTAACCATTTGCAATGTAAATCAATGTCATGGTGAGTTCATATGAACTTGTGTACTCCTTCATTTATGTCAAACTTAGGAGTCTTTAGGGACTTAGTGTTTTTCGCATTCACTTTCAAATGTGAAACATTTGACTAAGTAATATTGTTATAAATTACTTAGTTGATTGTTACTTAAAATCAACATTGATGTAATGCAAATGCGTTGAGGGTATATATTTATGCTTTTATGCTTTTGCAAGCATATTGGAGGAGGTTATAATTAGTTTGCAAACATGAGGAGGGCATATAGAGGTGATTTTATTTTCCTTTTAGGGAGTTGGAGAGTATATAGGCATTAGTTTTATGTGCCTTTATGATTGACTTGGTCAATTATGACTTTTTCACCCTTTTGGAGCTCTTTTGGAGGAAATTTAAATCCTAGATTTTATGCTTTTTGGGGGCATCCGACCCAAGGAAACTTCTAGCTCCTTCTTTGGTGGAACTAATTGCAGGTTGATGGATATAGTCACTTGAGTGACTCATTTATACTTAGTTCTTATTATGCAATTTTTGGAGTTAGTGATTTTTGCAATCCTTTCTTAGACTTGAGCATGTTTTGTAACTCTTTTGGGATATGAAATACAAAAAACACCTTAGATACTATTGATTCGAGTTTTTTCCTTCTTATTCTTGCAGTATTGTGTATTATCAAGTGATTGATCAAGTTACTTGTGAGGTATTTTCATTTCCTTGTAGCTTCTTCTCATATCTTTATGCCTTTTCTACAAACATATGTTTATGCGGGTTGTAAATTTTGTTTCAAAAGTTGCATATAGCTTTTAAATTGTGAAAGTTATCTTCCTTTTTAAAAGTTAATGCATTCAAAACTTTTTGTGAAATATTTATGCTTAAGCATACAGTAAGAAGTTGTGCAATTTAATTTCTATCATTAGTGGCCAAGTGTATGCAAGTCTGAACTTTCATAGTCCTTGTCAGTTTGGTGTATCACCCTTCATTTTCATTTTTTTTCAGTTTTTGGTTAATGCATTCTTTTTTCATTTTCCTCTACAATTTAGTAGTTTTTAGGTGATAACCAACTAGGAGCCAGCCTTATCTAGAGATTCACTCCAAATTTTAGGTGACCCACAACCTAGGAGTGACTCCATGTTTCTCTAGAGTGCTAAGTTTTGCAACTTAACTAGGGTGCAAATTTAGAAGACAAAAATTATACTTAGTGATGAGGTTTTTATGCCTTATTTGTCTCTCTTTCTTGACGTGGTTGGCCACTCTATATCATGGAAACCACATGCAAGAAAATTTAATTAGTATGTATCCATTAATGTTCTTGAACAAGCCTAACTTATGCACATACCATAAGCCTCTAGTATGTAGACCATGTTTATATCATTTCATTATTGTATCTAAGGGTTATATGCCAATTGTGTATGAATATGGTTGAGTTCACTAAGCATGCTCACTTCAACTTGTTCTAATCATATCACATCTTTATTTGACTTCACCAGATTCAATATAAATTTGAAACCTAAAATTTATGGTTGAAGATGTTTGAAGAGTTTTTCGATATCTAGGCAGGTAAATTTGGTCAATAATTTTGAACACATACAAGAGAGGAATGAGTGAAAGGGGGAGAACATGAGATTTTTTTCCCCCGGTGTTAGTCCAAAGAGATTTTTGGCTAGAAACCTTTTGGAAAGAATGTCCGTGTCCATATATGTTCCATAGAATTTCAACAAAAAGTGTTTCAAGTAGTATGCCATAGCTATCATAAAGTGCAACACAACATCATGCTTTCACCAAAAATCATAATTGAAATAAATTAATTAATTTAAAAAAATTTAAAATGAGATAAAATAAAATATGAAGAGCAAAATAGAAAGAAAATAAATTAAAGGATAAAATAATAAGCAAAAATATGAAATGTTAGGAATGTATCTATTGCAAAGGCATAAGTAGTAGTTGCAACAATAACAATGAAGAGAAGAGGGTAAGAAGATATAAAAGGGTTGGAGAAGAAGAAAGAAAGGTTGATGATTTATTTGTAGGTTGATGTTAAACTTGTAGATGGTGCTCAAAAGAATTTAGAAAAATTCTCAAAAGAAATTTTAAGGAGATAAATTGTTGCTTCTCCCATAATTAGATGTTCTTTATTATTATCTTATAAAAAAATGATTAACATAAAAAAAAGTTTAATAAGAAAAAATACATAAAATAATTAAATGAATTCTTAATTTTTTTAAGTCTATAATCTTTTTAAATTCAGTGTAGGGGAGAGGACCCAGTAGTTGAGCACCCTAAATTCATGATTCCCAAAATCTTACATGGAAATTTTTTAAAAATCCCAAATTTTTACAACAGCTTGCTTGCCAACACCCCTGCTTATAACTAAGGTTTCAGGGCCACACCATCAAATATGATGCCACATCAACATGATTTTTGTCGAGGTGTCAAAAAAAAAAGTGAGACCGATACTTATGCACTAAATCATGTTTTATTGGTGCATTATCATCAACACTAACAACTTTTAACTTGTCACAACTATTGGTTCAATGTTGTTAAAAAATTGAACATTAAATCAATAAATTCTATAACAACTATTGGAACATGCTCAACTATTGGATCCTTTCGCCTATTCATGATTATTAACATCATTCAATATTATGTTGGACACTCCAAAAAATTTTGACCTATTTTAGATTTTTATTCACTTTTGAGTTATCATCCAAATATTATTTTGGTCATTATTATCTAGATTGCATTTTTCTACTAGGAATGATTTTATCTTCCCCAAACTGAGTTATATGCATCAAATTCAATTTCCTTTTGCATATAATTAGGGAAAACAAAACTAATATCTGATATTTATGTACAATGGTTTCTGTAATTTTCTTAATTCTGAATTCATCTGATTTGAAGATTGGAAAACACCAAATTCAAATGTTCTTCATATTTCGTGAGCAAGCATGTTATTAGTGGAGTGCATTATTATTGGAGCATATTGTTAAGCACATTGTTAGTGGAGCATGTGCTTTCCTTGAATATTGGAAAGTAGTTGGTACCGATGATTTCAACGTTCTTCACATTTCCTGAGCATGTGCTTTCCTGGAAGATAAAGCACGTATGTGCTTTCCCAGGGTGATCAATTCAAGCTTAAAAATACTATAAATACAATCCAACTCCATGCTTAAAAATATTCTTCTCAAGGCTATTAAGTTTGGTCAAAGCTCTAAAATTTGCAACTGATAATTGTCCAATATCAGTGTCTGCTGAGTGCGAGTCAGGGTCCTAGTAGAATCCTCCCAATCTATCAAGTCTTCTCCATCTTTTATTTTCTTCATCAATGTCATAGCGGTAGAATCTAAAGTTTGGCACAGGCCACACGAGGATAGGTGGTTGAAAATTCAAGGAAATCCACTATCATCCCTTTGTTCTCCCAAGCTAATTGTACCTTTCAATCCTTTTTATTGCTACAACATAGTTCTAGATGGAATGAGGTTCATCTTGTTTCAGCTCATCATTTAAAGTGTTCCATCTCTGTGATAGATATCCTTTCAAGGTGTCCTCTTTTGTTGTTGTCTTTACCTCATATTGACTATAAACTGCCTCAATCCAAGGCATAATTTTGTCACCATAACTAGGCCTAAAAAACATTTTGTTCCATTCTCTAGGGTATGTGCAGGATCATCATGGAAAAAATAGGCCCTTAAGTGGTGATGAAAATTCAGAAAAACAGAGTTAGGCAACTTAACGCAAAAATTTGAATAAGTTATCTATAATATTTCAAAAATATGTAAGAATAGAATCTATATAAAATTGAATGTAGTTTCTAAACTACTAGGTTTATTAAAAAAAAAAATCTATTTGGTGAAAATTTGAAATTTCAATGTAGTAGTAGTTAAATTTCAGGGAAAAACTAAGTAGGTGTCTGTCTGACCACCCTAACCACAATAAAATGATAATATTTTTTTATAATATTTTAGATATAAGTAGAGGACTCATGTCTCGATGTGATGCATATTTTTTGTAATTTTTTTCCAAGTAAATAATTAATTATAATTTTTTTATTGCAACTTTAAAAAAATATAAAAACTTATATGTCTGACCACCTTAGCTTGGTCAAAACTTCATGAAATTCATTTTTTTTTAATCCTATAGTATACGAAACATAGAATGTGACGCATGTTTCAGATTTAAAAAATGTGATACTCTTTGAAAGCTATAAATTTTTTTCAATCAGTTTGTCAATCGGGACTTTAGTTGTAATTCAAATAGAAAATGAATAATAATAATTTATTAAATTCAAAGTAAAGCATAATTTATATTGGTGGAGAGCTAAGAATATCCTTTAAAAACCCTTTTTGTTTCATCAATTTTGGGTAAAAAAAAGGTCATCAGCCACATGGGCCATCGTATCACTTACATATCACCACTTTTTGGCCCATCATGATCCTGCACATACCCTTTATAAATATCCTTGGGGTTTCTTGATTCAACTCTAATGGCCAAGAGGATATTGGATTCCCTCTTCCTATAAGCACTATATTGCTCTCCCCAACTAATCTCATTTTGCACCCAAGATATGAATTCTCATAATTGGATATCTCCAACATACAACAGCGGGTTCCAATATTGGTCTTGAGTTACAAAAAAACTATGTAAACTAAATTCACATAAAAAATTCTTCATTTCAGGGGAGGTAATCCTATAAGTATTGAAAAAATCAGTCGGAGTCTCAATAGAGGGATTCAAACCTAAGATATTTCTTGACAACTTAAAAGAGAGATATTTTTCCTTAAGGTCCAGAGCATAAACCCTTGGAGGGGTTCTGCATTCTAAAATCTATGGTACTAGGGTTGCAATGTTGTCCACCCTCTCCTTTAGAGAGGCAATCTCATTCTTTTCTTCAATAATTTCATCCCTCTTTTGAATTTCCTTTTTCAATCTTTACTTTTCCTTTTTCCATTCTTCCTCCCTCCTTTGTATCTCTCCCCATAAATTCAAAATTGTTGTATGTAATGAAAAATTAGGAGGGTTATGAATTCCTACCAAGGTTTTTGTCAATGGTTTCTCCCCATATAGTACCATTTGCATAGATTTAGGTTGTCCAATTGGCTCAGGCTGTGGAGGTACAATTTCTTTTCCCACTTCTTGTTGTAGGGCCTCTTGTTCTTATTCTTGTAGTTGTTATAGGAACTCCTAATCTAATTCTTTGTCTTGTTGTAGGAACTCCTGATTTTCTTCATGCTCTCAAATTTCAACTTCCTCTACAAGGGTATGTGCAGGATCATGATGGGCCAAAAATTGGTGATATGTAAGTGATATAATGGCCCATGTGGCTGACGACTTTTTTTTAACCAAAATTGATGAAACGAAAAGGGTTTTGAAAGGATATTCTCAGCTTTCCAAAAATATAAATAATGCTTTATTTTGAATTTAATAATTAATTATTATTCATTTTCTTTTTGAATTACGACTAAAGTCCTGATTGATAGGCTAATTGGAAAACATCTATAGATTTCAAATGGTACCACATTTTTTGAATCTTAAACATGCATCACATCCTATGCTTTGTATAATATAGGATTAAAAAAATAATAATTGAATTTCATGACGTTTTGACCAAGTTAAGGTGGTCAGACATACGATTTTTAATATATTTTTTAACTTGTAATAAGAAAATCATAATTAATTATTTATTTGGAAACAAAATACAAAAAAATATGCATCAAATCTCGACATGAGTCCTCTACTTATATCTAAAATATTATAATTTTATTGTGGTTAGGCTGTTTAGACAGACATGTACTTCTTATTTTTTTCGTAAAATTTAAGTACTATTGCATTGAAATTTGAAATTTTCACCAAATAGATTTTTATTTCTTTTAAATTAACCTAATATTTTAGAAACTACATTCAATTTTCTACAGATTTTATTGTTACATATTTTTGAAACAATATAGATAACTTATTCAAATTTTTATGTCAAGCTGCCTAACTCTGATTTTCTGAATTTTTATTGCCATTTAAGGGCCTGTTTTTTCCATGATGATCCTGCACATACCCACAAGGGTAGCAAGATCCACCAAGGTCACTTTTGCTTCCTCTTCGAATATATTCTTTTCTTTGACATTTTCCTACCCCATTGGGGCTTTTTTTCTCTGATGTGATGTCCCTCCACACTTAGGGTTTTCCCGTGGAGGCATATCAATAGATGGTTTTAATTTCTTAAGAGGGCTCTCACATTTTCCTTTGGTTGTAGGATGAATAGTGTCAGCCTTTCTCTTCTTAGGACTTGGCACCTCTCTTTCCATAGGCTGTGTTTTGGATTTTCCTTTTCCTACCTCTACCTCCTTATTTTGTGCCCTAGTTCTTATTAGGGTTTCAAGTGAAACATTGTCATCATCAAAATTTGATGAAGAACTTTCTTTTTCAGAGTGCCCTGTTTTAGAGGAACTAATGTCTATGGTCCCTTCTATTGTAGGAGGATTCATAATAGAGCCAACACCAGAGGTTGAAGCACCAGGGGTGGCTTCAACCATGCTTAATATCCTACTAGACCTATGAGGTTGAGGTAAAGTCCCAGATTGTAGTTGCTTAGGTTTAAATTAATCACCATTTATAAATTCCTCCTAGGTCATTTCGGGTGCTACATTATGCAGATATTTTTCAACCAAAAATTTAATCAGGAAATGGTGGGAAACATAATTGTCCCTAACTTTTTGAGTTTCAATTGCCATGATGGAGAAAAGGTTGTATAAGACGTTTGGCACATTCATCCTCCTCCCGTGCCTCATGTGACTCAAAATTTTGAAATGTATTGAATGTAGGTTTGACAATCGACCTTCAAATAATATGGATGGTTTCCTACTTCCATGGCTCGGGCAGAGAGGTTCTTTTGGCACCCTATTTTTCTATATTGATTGGAGGGTCACCATGTATTATGAATATGGCCCTACTTGACCTGGTGTCTCTAGAAACAAAGTAATGCTCATTGTCAATAGGTAACCATGTAACTTATACAATTATTTCCTCATTTGCCACAACCTCTAGCCCTTTTACTATGGATTTTCCTTTAGAAAATGTTTGGGTGAACTCTAGTGAAATGCCTGCATCAAAACCATCCAGCTTTAGGAAGTATTCCAACTAGCCATAGTTTCTAAATTTAGCCAGGCACTGTGCATCCTGCAATAAGACATCATGAATCGAGGGCTCATTTTTAATTAGTCTGCCTCACATTGTCTACAATCAACTTTCACTCTGCAAAATTCCCTTCCTATAAATCTCGTCTGAAAACAAATTCCTTTCTGCAACACTTGCTAGTTGAATTGTCATACACCAATATCGACTGGATTTCCCTTCTCTCCTTGTTTCTTTACCTTTTACCACTTGCAATTCAAGATTATGATGGGGTCAATAATGGAAAAGAAGGGGTAATAAAAGGGAGTTATGATGAAAAGAAATGGCAGCGACAATCTAGTGTCACATCACATATGCGAGTCATCCTTCACTTCAAATTTTAAATCAGCTCTACTAGATTTGTTGATGTAGACAAGCATGGAATGACATATGGGAAATGTACCTGCATCTTTCCTTTCCCCCCCAACTTAAATTTGGACATGTTTTCACACATGTGAGATGGGAGTAGTGATTTGATAGGGAGTTATGAAAATTATGTGAACTCCCATACTAATGTATAGCGACTGAATGAATGCACTAAAAATATAATTAAGAGAGAAATCAATGTGCACATACCTGAAATTGGGGAGAATACATTGCAAAGATCATGGAGAAAGTATCGTCGCCTTTTTAGGAAAGAAATTGAACAATTAATGATGATGAAGTGGAATGAAGTGATGGAAGAGAGAGAAAGGTGGTGGCGAATGGGCAGATGGGTGAAGAAATGAACTTCTACAAAAGTAGAAGTCTTTATTGTGACAAGTACGCACCTTAATTAGCCAGAAGGAGGGACTCTAGGTCCACTTCCTTCTATTGCAGGAAGCTCGAGTGTTGTATGTTGGATGAATTCTTGCAGGAACTCTTCCATGGAAGCTGGCTTGTAATACAATCTGAAACGACTACCATTGACTAGTAACTTGAATCTAATAGGGTCAATGGTGGTGAGTTAAACAACTCCATTGGGAAAGACCTCAACAACTTCATATAGTCTTAGCCACCTTATCTATAATTTTCTTGCATTGTCCTGATACTGTGAGTCATAAAGCAATGCCTAGTCACCTAGTTGAAATTTCTTATCTTTGATAAATTTGTCATTTCATTTGATTCTTTGATTCTGCATGACCTCAGTGTGGTGCAAGGTTATCTTCCTCATCTCATCTAAATAATTCAACTACATGATTCTTTCTTTTTGTTCCTCAGAAATATCCATCCCTAAGTCTATTGCAGTTCTAAGAGTCTTGTGCTTGAATTCAATGGGAATCATAGTTCTCTTGCCATACAGTAGCTCAAATAGAGTGAAACCTTTTTTTTTTCTAGGTGGTTTTGTTTTCCCAATCCTTTCTGTGAATAGCCATGGTTTTGGTTAGAATGGTTTCAATTTCTCTGTTGGTCACCTCAACTTGTCCATTGGCCCAAGGGTGATAAGGAGTAGAATTTATGTGCCTTATGTTATATTCATTGACTAGTGTTGTAACAAGTGTTGAGGTAAAATGAGCTCCTTGATTAGTTACTATTTCTCTTGGGACTCCATATCATGTGAAAATCTCTTCATAAAGAAATTTTGCAACCTTGTTATCTCTTGCATGCTTCATGGCCTTGAATTCTACCCACTTAACTACATAATTAGTGCATACCAAGATATAAGACTTACCATTTGATGGTGGATCAATGGGTCCCATAAAATCTAATCCCCACTTGTCAAAGGGATTGACTACAAATTGGGGATAGAGTGGCGTCTCATCTGATTTGGTTGGTCGGCCTATTCTTTGGAACCTATCACATTTCCTTGTATATCTTCTCGCATCCTTGTGGAGTGTAGGCCAATAGTATCTTGTGTTCAAAATCTTCATTTTTGTCTTTTTGGCTGCAAAATTCCCTCCATAGGGTTCATAATGACATGCATGAAAAATTTCATATGTCTCATCTTCTCATAACATGTTCTGGTCCAGTATAAAACAAGCATCTGGTAATCCATGAAAAAGGAAAAGATTTTTCAATGAGCATTCTTCTCTCTTTTAGAGAGAAGTGAGGAAGAACTCTCCCTATCACTAGGTAATTAGCCATGTCAGCATACCAAGGTGTGTGCACACTAATGGAAAATAGATTCTCATCAGGAAAGCAGTCATCTATGGCTTGATTGTCTTCTGAGGTGGTCAGTCTTGAAAGAAAATTTGCAACAACATTGGCCTTCCCTAGTTTGTCCACAATGGTGATGTCAAACTACTGCATCAACAACAACCATCTAACTAACCTTCTTGGGATCAAGGGTTTATTCATGAGATATCTAATGGCTGCATGATTGGTGTGCACAAAGATCTGACAACCTATTATGTAGTTCCTGAATTTTTTTAAAGTATAGATTACTGCTAGCATTTCTTTTTTTGTTACTATATAATTGAATTCAGATCCTTGTAAGTTTTTGCTGATAAAATAAATGGAATTTTCAATGGCTCCTTCTTTTTGTCCTAAGAATGCTCCTATAGCATGGTTTGATGCATCTATATGGATGTGAAAAGGAATATCCCAATTAGGTCCCTTAAGTACATGAGCATGAGTCAAAGTTGCCTTCAAGTCATAAAATGCTTTGTCACGGCCTTCTGTCCATTAGAACTCAACATATTTGGTTAGGAGAGTATACAATGGTGCTACCATTTTTTTGAAGTCTTTGATGAAACACCTATAATATCATACATTTCCCAAGAAACTCCTAATATCCTTTTGTTTTGCAATTGTAGGCAGATTAGTAAGTACCTCAATTTTTTCAGGATCTACTTGAATTCCTTAGTGGGAAATGTGGTGGACAAGAATGACACCTTCTTGCATCATCATGAAGCACTTCCCACTATTTAAAGATACATTTTAGTCTTCACATCTCTGTAGGACTTTCCTTATATTTTCCAATGCTTCATCAAAATCAACACCATAGGTGGTAAAGTCATCCATATAGATTTCCATGCAGTCAAGGGTGATGTCTAAAAATATGTTGATGACTACTCTCTGAAAAGTTGTAGGTGCATTGCATAAACCAAAGGGAAGTACTGAATAGGCATATGTCCCCCATGGACATGTGAAGGTTGTCTTATCCTGGTCCTCAGGTTCAATTTGGATATGATTGTAGCCACTGAATCCTTTTAGAAAAGAGAAGTATTGTTTTCCTGTAAGTGAGTCTAGGACTTGATCTACAAAAGGCAAGGGAAAATGGTTTTTCTTAGTAGTAGCATTGAGTTACTTGTAGTCAACAAAAACTCACCATTTTCCTCCCTTCTTGGGAAAAATTACCAATGGAGACACCCACTAGCTATCTAAAATGGGATAGATAAATCCTGCATCTAACAAATTTTGCAGCTTTGTTTTGACAATTTCTCTCAACGCAAGGTTGATTCTTCTTTGTGGTTGCCTTACCGGTTGAAAACCATCCTTGATATATATCCTATGGGTGCAAAGCATAGGGTCTAGTCCTTTCATATCATGATAATCCCATGTAAATGCATGCTAGTGGGTCTTCAGTAAACTTGTCAATGACAATTGTTGTGCTTCTCCCAGTTTGTTGTTAATATTCAAATATTTTCCTTCAAACACCTCTACTTTTGTAGTTAACTCTATCATAGTTGTTTCATTAATAAATGGTACCTTAAGTTCATATGGGAGCATTGTGTGGAACATACCTGTTGTTGCAAGAAGTTATTTTGCTAGAAGAGTGATTGTTGGAAGTTTGTTTGCAGAAATAAAGGTTGCAGGAAGATTAGGTAGAGTAGGCATAAGTGTCTTCACGGGATCAACATAAATAGATGCATGAGAGGGTGATACCTCCTCTAACTCACAATGGTTTTGAACTATATTAGATAACACATCATATTCATCTTGAAGTTGCAGGAGAGGACTTCTACCTAACATCATGAGTTGTGCCATAGAGTTAACTTCCTCAGCCTCTTCACCTACATGTGGCCATACAAGATTATCCTCATCATAGGATGGCTGAGCAAGAGGATAAAGAAAAATATTTTTGGTGTTCCTACCATTAGAAATTATCATGTCACCTGACTGACATTCAATATAAGCATTTTTTGTTGCTAACCATGGCCTTCCAAGGATAATAGGATACCTACCTAGTCTAGCTTTAGGAGAAATAATCACGAAGTCAGCTGGATACTCCCAAGAGTCTAGAATCACCACAAGGTCCTCTACTATGCTATTAGGCTTAACAGTGGAACTATCAACAAGTTGTAGGATAGTAGGAGTGGATCTCATACTTACAATATTTAGTTGTTGCAGGATGTCTTTAGTCATCACATTTATTGCTGCACCCAAGTAAATCAAAGAATTCTTTTTGTGTATCTCATTTATAATAACTTCAACCACAGGACTACCTAGATCATTGTACTTGGGGATAGTTACTTTTCCAAGCATGATGTCAGCTAGTTGTCCCACTACATGAACTATAGTTGGGTCTTTCTTTTTCCTGCCTGACTTCTTGAGGCATGCTTCTTTGATTGCTTTTCCATATATAGGAACATCTTTTATGGCCTCGAATAGGGGTATCTAGACACATATATGCTTCAGCTAGTCTAGAATGTCAAAAGTGGTGTCCTCCTTCTCTTCCTTTTTTTTGGAAACTTCCAATCTCTAGGAGAATGGTGGTTCTTGTGTCATATGCTTGGTTGGAGCTAGTTCAAGATTTTTAGGTACACTAGGTTGAATGGGAACATCTAGAGGTTCCTCTTCTTCCACAAGAAGCTCATTGATGAAGGGTGTGGAAGGGGCTCAAAAATTAGTTCTTGAACGCAAATGTATGTCACTTAAACTCACATCATATGCAAGAAATTGATTTGGATCAACAGAGTATACAAGTTGTTGTTGTGGTTTATTATTTGGGTTAGGTGTGGGTTGGGATGGTAACTGAGTGGGTTTAGGTGCCTTTGAGCTGGAATTAGTAGGGGGAGGAATTATAGCATGTTGTTGGGGTTGAGAAGGTGGTTGCATCTAATTGGTTGTCTTGTTTGGCCATTGTTGTCCACCTCTCCATTGAGATGTTTGTTTCCAGTTTCCTGGAGGTGGCTTCCAAGGTCCTTGAAACTATTACCAATTCCCTTGGGGTTGTTGCCACTAAGGTGAAGAATTTTGATAATTGGGTCAAGCATTTGAAGGGTTACCCCAAGAATGTGGTGGATATCCTCCATAGTTGAATGGACATGGGGGTTTCCACTAGTTGTCTGATGAACAAGAATTAAAATATGGCCCAACAAAAGATAGTGGATTTGGTGGCATACCTTGTCTTGGAACCCATGGCCTTCTCTATGCAACAAATTATAATTGATCTTCCTCAATCTAAATTGGTTTGAACTTAGGTGGAATCTTCTTGTTGTCAATGTTAGCTACCATCTTGCATCGGTGGTCCCTCTTCTTTTGTCTGCAATGAGGACAATATTCTATCAGCATTACCTCTGCCTCCTCATGTTTCTTCTTAGTCGAAAGTGTATCTATCTGAGTAGCTAGATTGTTTATGATATCTTGTTTGAAATCTACTAGCAAATGAGTAATCTCCATCCTTGAAAATCCACTAGTGGATGACTTACGCATAGAGGATTGGTAAGCTCTCCCTTTCTTTGAAGCTTCCCTAGAATAGTTTTGTCATATCTTCTTGATATCCTCCCAAGGAACTTGAGTGATATCTCCTCTTGCCATTAGGTCCAAGGAATTAGTGCAAATTTCATTAATTTCTCTCAAGAAAAGTAGCTTTTGTGAATCTTCATTGAGTGTATGGTGTGGGGATTTCTGTAGACAAATCAAAAACCTTAAAATGAAATCCTCCAGGCTCTCATCTTCCTTTTGAACATGCACTCTGAAAATGTCATCTCCTCTCATATCACTACCCCTACAATACTCTTCGTATTTCTCAAGAAAATTTGTCTTCATGTCCTCCCAAGTCTCCACAGTATCTCTGCTAAGGCTCATAAACCATCTTGATGCAACTTCTTTCAAATTGGTAGGAAATAGCTTAAGCCTATGGGTATTAGTGGTATAGTCATAACTTTTGTAGAGTATATCAAACTCAAACAAGAATGTATCAGGATCTTCTATGACAAGTCCATAGAGCTTAGGAAGGATTGAAGCACGGATATTTTTGAGGTTGTCTACTTCATTCTGATGAGCAATGGGGAAAGGAAAAGTTGGATGGTTCTGTTTGTTGGGTCTATTTCTATTTGCATCACCCATTCTTTCTTGATGAAGTTTCAAAGTAGAGGGTTCTTCAAATGGATTTTGATCTTCAACGAAAACTTCATAACTGGTTAAGTCAATAAATGTACCAGCAAAGGGGTGTGGCTCTTCTTCTTCTTCATTTTTGGGAATATTTTGATACTCAACTAGATGGAATGGATCAAGATTGTTAGGAAGGAATATCCCATAAGAATCTCTTCTTCTATGCATGCAGTATCAACTCAGCATCAGCCAACTCACACAAAGAATTAGTGAAAGAATAGTGGATCATAACTTTTAAATACTAAGAAAAAATTCCAAAAATACTATAGTAGGAAAAACTAGCAATGAATCCAAAGAACTCCCTAGTTTAACACCATCCCCGACAACAACACCAAAAATTCCAACCTCCTACAATGATTTAATAACTAAGCTTTTACAGTCGTGATTTAGAGATTGGACATCTAACCTGAATAGCCATTTTAACCATCATGAAGGTGCACTAAAATTGTCAACCCAAGGACGTGAACTTGAAATGGGTCAGCATAGTATGTGCACTAGAAACTCAAAGTAGTCATCTTCATTCTACAACTAATAAATATTAAAGACTGGAAGTAAATTGCGTGGAAAGGAACAAATTAAATGTTGAATATCACTCAAAAATTAAACTAAGCTGCACATGCATGATAGGAATGAAAATTTGAGTAACAAACAAGAAACTACTCTATCCACTTTGGATGTAGGAACAGTCACATAATGAAATTCTAGTGGCTGCAAGAATAGTCAGTGCCAAATTCTTAACTAAGTACTAGACAAAAAAAAAACTAATCTAGCTGAACTAAATGATGGATTACTCACCAAGTGGCCCCCCTTGGATGAGTATCCTTTAAAACTAATATAAACTCAAATGCTCAACTCAAAATTTCATCTTATTCATTGGGAAATGCAAGTATAAAAAAAAAGTAGCTTGCCTAGAAATGCTAGTATATTATCAAATCGTACATCAATAACTCAACAACTCCTAATAAAGGAGGATATGAACCTTTTTTATACTATTAACTAAACAAGGCAGTCAACTCTCACTAACTGAGATGACACTATTTAGGGAAAATAGATAAAAGAATAGAAGGGTGGTTACACATGTAGGGAATCTGGTTAGACATGCATGTCCAAATGTAGACTCAACAATGCAGTAACACCCACATCTACTCAACATCATGAAATACCAATACAAGGCCATTACATGCAATTGGCATGGGGAATTCGTTGTCGTTGTGCTTCAATTGACCCTTGAACAATTCCTCTACAAGACCAGCTAGCAACTGCATTTCTCAATTTAGTATCCTGAAGTATGTCTACATGGAAATGTTAGTACACATAATAATTGCACATCTATAGCCACCTTAAAGAACATTCATTAACCACATGAAAAATTAATATATATAGTCCACATAATAGGCTAATGTCATTAAAATTGGCATAAATAGAATTAAACCCAATGTCTATGGTTTGAGGAAAACTCTATACAAATATCAATATTTGATATCAAATTCTATGTCAAATTTAGCAAATAAACTATAGATTCTACCCAAAATTGGACCAAAAACTAGGTTGATCACCTGTAAAGGGTATGACCATTCACATGATGGTTACGATATATATTTTACCTATACCATGTGGGTTTGGGTTTGTTTTTATCAAATGGTTGTATATATGGAAATTTGATCATGTTTACATTCACAAGTTTTTGAAATATTATTTTAATAGATTCTCCTAAAGTAGTATATTTCCATCTTGGATTATTAAGGGGTATTAGTTATCCTTGTACATAAATATGAGATCAATGGATCATATTGGTTGAGAGCTATTTGAATATGAGTGGAGGACAAGTGTCCTAATTTGGTTAGGGGAGATGGAGGGAGAAGGATTGAGGAGAAAATAAAGAGCGAAGATTCTCTTTGGAAATGTTAGGTGGACAAGATGTAAATGATACTTGGGAGTTCCCTTAAGGGAATGGGCAAGTACTTTACCCATATGGCATGGTACCAAGACCACTTCACATGCATTTATGTTTTTTTATATAACATTCCAAGGTTCTCATGTGTTCAAGTATGGGTCAAGTTTTGATCAACATTTGGTTATTTTTTATTTACATCTGGACTATTTAGTTACAATATATAGTATAAATATGTGGAAAGACTAAGTATTATAATCACAATCAACTACATGACTATTGGACCCTACACAACTATTGGCCCCTCACCCCTATTAGGAATGATTCTTTCTTCCCCAAACCAAGTTTTATGCATCAAATTCAATGTCCTTTCCCATATAATTAGGGAAAAAAAACCTAATAATTGATATTTATGTACAATTCTTTTTGTAATTTTCTCCATTTTCTTAACTTTGAATTCATCTAGGGTTGAAGATTAGAAAACACCAAATTCAAATGTTCTTCTCATTTCTTGAGCAAGCATGTTATTAGTAGAGCATGTTGTTTTTATGGAAATACATTATTTCTTTACTTTGTTTGAATTCCTTTGCATGCTCTATATGGTGTTCTTTTAAGCTTAGAATAGAGATAATTTATCTTGAATTTGTTTTCTACTTCAATTTTAAACTAATTCTTATAGGAAGGTTGATAGATAAGTCTTCCCTTGGAAATTTATCCACTATACCATGACATTAGATCCCTATTTGTTCTCAAATATATCAATTTTTAAGGTCCAAAAATGATCTTATAATGGTTTTTAATTTATTCACATGTGATAACTTGAGAACTTCATACATATGTTCAAATTCTAGAGAATATACTCCTAATTTAGGTCCAAAAATGATCTTATAATGGTTTTTAATTTATTCACATGTGATAACTTGAGAACTTCATACATATGTTCAAATTCTAGAGAATATGCTCCTAATTTAGGTTCAAGAGAAAACACTCAAATGGTGTTTTGATTAAGGTAAGAAGGGATTTTGAAAGGGCCTAGACCCTTGAACAAAAGACCAAAGAATAAAGCATGTTGGAAGCTAGGTCTTGACCCTTAAAAAAGTTGTCATAAGCCAAGGATAAATAGGCCCAAGATGGACATATACAATAGAAAAACAACACAACCAAAAGTGAGGAATAGTGGCAACCAAGCTTCAAAGAACAACAACAAACAAATGAAAGAGTTTAGAACACCAAGGTTCCACTTAGGCAATGTTAGGCCTAGAATGGGTTGGCCTCTCGCCTAATTCTCAAACATGAGTTTAGGGAATTGGTTTAGGAAATCCTTTCTTCCTACTTCTTACAACAATCCAATAAACATTACCATCCAAATTCAAAACACAAGGGGAAGAAGGTGGGATTCCCCCATGGAGGGTTCAACAACATGAGAGGAGAGAACCAAGGAATGATTGGGTGAAGTGAGGCCATACACCACATCACTAGTCTAGACTTGGTTCAAAGCCAAGGAAATATCAGGCTATAATGTTAAGGGATGAGATTCCTTAATAGGGGACCTAAGGGACATGTGAGAGCAACACTAGAAGAAAAAGGCTCACCCACTCCCTTATAAGAGTCATTCAACAAAGAATTAGGAGCATGACTGTTTAGGTGATCTTTGTTAGTATCCTTCCACCACATAGTAGAGCCCTTGTGACATGAGAGATGATAGACCATAGGTAGGTGACCACTAGAGAAGCATCAATGACATATAAATGGGAGGTACTCATAATCAAGAGGTTGAGTCTGAGGTCTATCACCAACCATCTAAACCACATCCCCATGAAGAGGCTTGGAGATGCCAATATCAACTAAAATGTGTACAAAAGTAGAGTGCCCCATGTAGGAAGTGGAATCATCAACATTCAAGAACTAACCAATAGAGTTATTGATGGCCTCATAGCATGAAACATCTTGAAATTGTAGAGGGGGGTTTGGGAGTCTAACCCATACTAAATGCACATTTATTGGTTTCGTAAGAGGGAAAGAACTTCAATGGTGTTGTTATACTTAGTGATGAGGTTTTTATGCCTTAATTGTCTCTTTATCTTGATTTGGTTGGCCACACTATGTCATGGAAGCTAGATGCAAGAAAATTTAATCAATATGTATCCATTAATGTTCTCAAACAATCCTAACTTAGGCACATACCATAAGCCTCTACTATATACACTATGTTTATATCATTTAATTATTGTATCTAAGGATTATATGCCAATTGTATATGGATATGATTGATTTCACTAAGCATGTTCACTTCAACTTTTTCTAATCATATCACATCTTTATTTGACTTCCCCAGATTCAATATAAATTTGAAACCTAAAATTTATGGCTGCAGATGTTTGAAGAGTTTTTCGATATCTAGGTAGGTAAATTTGGTCAATGATTTTGAACAAATACAAGGGAGGAATGAGTTAAAGGGGGAGAACATGAGATTTTTTTCCCCCAGTGTTAGTCCGAAGAGGTTTTTGGCTAGAAACCTTTTGGAAAGAATGTTTGTGTCCATAAATGTTCCATAGTATTTCAACAAAAAGTGTTTCAACTAGTATGCCATAGTTATCATAAAGTGCAACACAACATCATGCTTTCACCAAAAATTATAATTGAAATAAATAAATTATTTTAAAATAAATTTAAAATGAGATAAAATGTAACGCCCCGCCATGCAACCCTAGAGGAAGTTACAAACAACTACTTAAACAGACTAATATTTTTTTTTAAGAACAATTAATAAGCAAGTTCACTACCCATTGCCAACATCCTCTAAGGTTACGAGATAGAGGTTATATAGAACCTAAACAAAAAAATGAAGTTAAACCATGCCAATTAATTAGATAATAATTAAACACATACATTCCAATTAAGATAATTTACAACAAGCATAAAGGTAACTTTCCATTACATTAATCCATTATTAAACAATAGGGTTACAAATCTCATTCCTTGAATGAGGCAAATCCAATAAATAAGTTTATAAATACAACCTCCACCTCGATATCAAATGAGGGGTAAAATAGTACAAGATCAACTAAAATGAAATAAAGCAAGAACTAGTACTGAAACCAATGAGCTCTCCAGTTGGAAGTCTCATCCACACGAACATGAAGAAAGCCCAACGGATTTAGGTGCATGCCACCCGACCAAGTGGAACCCAAAGGCCCACCCCCCATGCTAGGAGATAGTAACTAGGAATCCTCGGTAAGACCATCTACCTCTAGACACAGTCTAAAACATAACTGTACCAAATAGAAACAACCAATCACATGAACCCCACCAGTACAACTTAGTACCACTCGAATAAAACTCAAGTACATCTCTAGTACAACTCTAGTACAACTCTACATGGTCACATTGCTTCCAGAAATAAAGCAGATAAAGTATGTTATGAGAACCATACTCACAATAATTAAATACCAACTATGGTCACATCAGGTATGTTAAGGAAACCATACCCACAAAAACAAATACCAACTATTGTCCTAGACAGAGTGTCATCACACAGCTCGTCATGGGTTTACCTCTGGGAATCTTCATAGGCTCTGGCCCCCACTAAGGGTTGTCTTGGTGGCTTCAACCGAATCTCGGCCCCCATACTCACTCATGCGGAAACAAATACCTTTCGTATAGACAAGATAGATGACCTTGCCATTCCAGGCCTTCCCACTCATCCCAAGTCTAAAAGAGCCCTTGTGTCTATGAGTGAGGTAAAATTATCTTGATTAGTGAGAATTTAGTCCTAATCATCTAAGTATTGTTTTAGTTATCACTTGATTAAACCACCTCCGAAGGTTTCCCAGTTTATCTCTTTGGGTTCTGGCTCCTATAGAAGTCACTCTTCTACTTGAAAACACACATACCATCCCAAACTCCAAGGGTAACAAAGTGCAACAAACAAGATACCACAACCTCTCCTTTTTCAGGAGGCAACATAAGTTCAAACTCTCTCCAAACACTTGGAGGTAACAAGGTAACAAAGTCACTCTTGACAAGGAGGCACAACTCATGAAATCCACTCTTAAATCAAGGAGGTACAAAACATCCCCATTTGTGAAAACTGGGTACTAACATAGCCATAACCTCATGCACTACCCAAGAGAATTCACAACAGTTTGACATCACAAACGACAACCCATAGAATTGAAAACCCCATCTGGAAGACTTATTAAACTCTATAACTCCTTTCCCCAAAACAAGAACATGAAGGGAATATTCACTGAAGGCACATGAAATAAACTACCTTTGGATATTCTAAATCCATTTTTCACATTATCATTCAACAATTTATTGCATTAAATAAACTGATTTAAAAATATGTCTTTTCCAGACATGGGAGAAATTTAAAAACTTAATACTTGATTCCCTATTTGCATTCAAATAATAATAAAATAACCAATTGATCCTACTAATCAAAATACAATGATATAAAGTAATTATCATTTTCTCATTTCAATATAACCATAAAAATAATTAACTTGCCTCAAAAGAAAAAAAACACATTATTTATAATCAAATCTATTTCTCCACCAAATATCATACTTTAAAATTAACCAACATTACTATACTTCATTTCTTCAATTAAACTTAATTTATGCCATTAGAAATTCAATAATTTCATATGCATATTTAATTTAAATCCACCACTTTAAATATACAAATATTATTTAAATATTATATATATATATATATATATATATATATATATATATATATATATATATATATAATATATATTAATATTACAAATTATAATATATAATATTATTAAATAATATTTTAATATTATAATAATAATATATAAAATATTAATATTTATATATACTATTTATTTTATTTTCTTATTTTTAACCTCCCACCAGGCCTCGGGCCGCATGCATGAGGGATAGGGTTGGGTGGCCACATATTTACCTTGGGCCACACGTTAATTAATAGAGGGCGGCGGTTTTTAGGTTTCAGTCGATTGTGCAAAGCACAGCCAGCGCTGCTGGTAAGAGCACCGTCGCGGTGGTGGTTGCGTACATAGCCAGCCACCATCTCTGGTGGCGTTGTGCACATAGCATAGCCAACTATTGACGATGGTGGTGGTGGTTGTGTAAACAGCCTCCCCACCGGTGGTGAGTAGGCCATAGGGGTCACGCTGGGCGCGGCCCCCCCCACGTGCCTCCCATGGGGTGCGATGGGGGTCGAGCCCCCAACGACCTCCCCAAGGTAAATTTTTAAATTTTTTTATTTTTTTTTTAAATTTTCTTTTTTAAAAGAACATCCCCACGGATTTAGAAATCCGCGCCCCTCCATGGGATTTCATTTAACAAAAAATTGGCAGTAACCAAGAACATAAAAAAAAACATATATATATAATATATATGCATATATATATAATATATATGCATATATATATGCATATATATATACATATGCATATACATAGATATATATTATATATTTTCAAAGAGGAGTTTTTCAAAACAAATTGGGAAAACCATTAAAAAATAACCATTTACAGTCAAGAATATCATTTTATTTTCTTGAAGAAACATATTCCAAAGAAGGGGTTTTCCAAATCAAACTCAGCTTCCACATGGTTTACTATTTTTGTAAATCAAACAACAGATGCAAATGCTTTTAACATGATTTTCAACAACAACAAAAACAATTAAAATCTCGAAAGCAACTAAATTTTAAGGACAAGAACCTAATTTTCTTAAGTTTGTGAGGAGTTCCAGACAGTGTTCAGCTTCCAACTTCAATTCCACAGATCTTTACAGCTTCAATCCAAAACCACAAAAATGCAACAATTCTTCCTCTCCTTTATTTTCAATTTTTTTTTCCAAGATTTCATGAACATTCCAATTGTGAAGCAAAATTCAAACATAAGGAAAAAACCCTAAAAATCCTATAACCACCCTCATCAATTTTCCAAAACAGAAAATGAAAATATCTCATTTTTCAATTTTTGAATTTCAAATTTCCTAAATTGACTTTTTAAAACATTTTCTTTTTATTTTCAATTTCAACAAAATGTCCAATAATTTCCAAAATGAATTGCTTAATTCAAATTAATTAATTTAATTAATTCAATAAAATAAATCTAATCCAAGATTAAATTATTTTATTAATTAAATTAAATTAATTAATAACTTTAAATAACATTTTCCACATTATAACCAGATTAATTTAATCAATAACTTATATATATATATAAATCCATTTAATTCTTTTTTCTAATTTACAATTAAATAACTAAGAGAGGGATCAATATTCAAAGCAACACAACTTGACAAACACCTGACGACATACTAGGATTAGGGTGACGACTTGACACAGAAAACCTAGCTACTATCTCCCAATCGAATACCATTGGGCATTGAACATGCTCAACCTGTGGAACTAGGTGGAATCAATATCATGTACCTGTTAACCTGAAAATCAAGTAAAACAACAACATATAGTATGAACAGTATAAAATACACACCGTGAAAAGGAAATCTCGGAATAGCAGGACGTTCGCAAGCGAGTGATGCGATACCGTTCCCTTCACCAATACAGTGTAACCAACTGAAAAATCTAACATATTAATATAATTCAAAGCATAAACATCATTAATTCGAATATCCATTTATGTTAATTCAAAACATGACATAAAGATAACATCATATTAAAATACCATCACATCAAAAAATAACATTAATGTTGCTTTATAGATAGCGATCAAATAGCTGCTGAGTACCATAGTCAAGGTACTAACAGAAAACACACAAACAAGGCATCTGAATATCCAGAAACACATCAATGCAACATAACCACACAAGGACACACTATCCAACCAAAAGGCAACACAAAGGGGTATTACATAAAATAAAATATGAAGAGAAAAATAGAAAGAAAAAAACTTGAAGGATAAAATAATAAGGAAAAAGATGAAATGTTAAGAATGTATCTATTGCAATGGCATAAGTAGTAGTTGAAATGATAACGATGAAGAGAAGGGGGTAAGAAGGTATAAAAGGGTTGGAGAAGAAGAAAATAAGGTTGATGATTTATTTGTAGGTTGATGTTAAACTTGTAAATGGTGTTTAAAAGAACTTAGACAAATTCTCAAAAGAAATTTGAAGAAGATAAATTATTGCTTCTCTCAAAATTAAATGTTCTTTATTATTAACTTATAAAAAAATGATTAATATAAAAAATAAATTTAATAAGAAAAAATACAGAAAATAAATAAATGAATTCTTAATTTTTTGAAGTCTAGAATTTAGGACCCGATAGTTGAGCACTACTTTTATTCACTCCTGAGTTGTCATCCAAATATTCTTTTGGTCATTAATATCTAGTTTTGGTCATTATTATCTATGTTACCTTTTTCTACTAGGAATGATTTTGTCTTCCTCAAACCGAGTTATATGCATCGAATCCAATGTCCTTTTCCATATAATTAGGGAAAACAAAACTAATAACTGATATTTATGTAAAATGCTTTCCGTAATTTTCTCCATTTTCTTAATTCCGAATTCATCTGTGGTTGAAGATTGGAAAATACCAATTAGTTCGAATGTTCTTCATATTTCCTGAGCACGTTGTTATTGGAGCACGTTGTTAAGTACGATTTCAACGTTCTTCACATTTCCTGAGCATGTGCTTTCCCAGGGTGATCAATTCAAGCTTAAAAATACTATAAATACAATGCACTTCCATGCTTCAAAATATTCTTCTCAAGGCTATTAAGTTTAGCACTGTAAGAAAGATTCAGCAAGCAACCTTCCAGGTACACACAGGGACACTCCATCACCTCTTCTGTTTAGTTAGTGTTAGAATTATTTCACACATTTTTAGCTTTCCTTTATATTTTAAAAACCATATCACTATCGTGATAGGGAAAATAATTTTATGGACATATTAAATTATTTTGTAAAATGAGAGTAGTGTTTTTATTTAATATGTTTTAAAATTTTGAAATTTGTTATTAAATATAATCATATTGTTAGTTGTAAGTGGTGGAGATGAAATTAAATTCAGGATAGGTAAGTTATACATAGAGTAATGTAGTTAGGTCAACTTGCTAAACATTATCTTAAATATGACAGCCCCTATTCACATCTTCTCCTCCATCAGAAAATTAACCATAACAGTCAAAAGTAAATATGTAGCAGCCACACGTACAGAGAATTATAGTTCATTTATCTTCGAAAACAGAGAATCTATTTAGAAAACAATAACTGTTGCCTCTCAGTTATCGTCAAAACTAAAGGGAAAAAAAATTGATGTCAACAAAGCTAAACAATAGTAGATATAGAATCTATAATGAACATCCGAATTGAAAAGTCTAGCAAAGAAAAATGGGTGGATGGTTAAATCCTTGATGGGAAAGTAAAACTAAATAGATGTAGATATGGGTTCATTTGCAGAGGCTACCATTTAGGATGCAGAAGAGAGTGCTCCAAGTTACCGTGGGAAGAGAGTGGGTGAATGGCACTTTAGCAGTCAATAGGCCATTGCTCTCCTGCCCTTTAACTGAACTGTTCTTGCAGAACGTTATGAATCTTGGAACCTCTTACCTTATTATTCCTCCACTCGTGTTTGGCTCATTGTTGATCCCTGTTTGTAAGATTGTTTGTGTATGGTTGGAACAAGCAACTTATAAAATGAAATGCAGTGTCAGTGTCAGTCTTAAAAAATCAAGAGCTATTTTGATCTTTCTTTTGGTGACGTCTGTCATGTCAAGGAGATGGAAGCCATGAATCTCAGTTATCGTCAAAACGCTCCCTCAATCTCTGCAAACTGAATTCAATCTATGCAGGTTCATCTTCGTCACCGCCTCTGCCTTTGCCTGCACATCTTCGCTCTCCCACTCCTCCCCACACAGAAATAGATTTTTGTGAAATCCGTACATCGAACAGGCTGTCAGCACATGCTACTTTGGGCGGTTTTGATACGGAAAACCTTAAAATCAAAGTTAGTGTTTAGACTATGCAAAGAAGAGATTTGATATCGAATCTTATTAAAGCTATGTGAAAGAGATTAGGTCAATTTTAGTATAATTTTATTTATTTATGCATTCTTTTAAAAGAGATTAGGTCAGTTTTAGTATATATTTTAGAATTTTTTAAAAGAGATTAGGTATTTTTAAAATAATTTTGTAGTTTTCAACAAACTAAAAGTTAAAATTATAAGTAGCTTTTAATGTCAAAATAAAAAATAGTAGTCTTCTAGATATACATTTGACTTAATTTATTAATTAATTAACATTCAAAAATATATTTAATAATTATTTTAAACCATCATCTAATTAAAATCTTATAATTTTCATTGAATTATTTTTAAACATTTTCCATGAAAAGCAAAAAACAGCATCCTTGAATATTATCAATGTGACGAAGTTTTTTTTCAACCAACTATTCTTATAAATAGATGCTTGATTGGTCTGAAGTGACTTCCAATTACAGTCTGCAGCCTCAAGCGCATAAAATTCAGCAGCATCAAGTACATAGTCATTTTCCAGGTGCCCCGAAACTCAAAAATCATTATTTATAGTCTATGCAATGTTACCTAGTTTTAGAACAAAATGTTGATATTTTTGTTGAAGATCATTATATACTCTTTGATTATTTATTTAGCAAGATTATAATTTTCTTATTTTAATCTTGTGAATAATTTTATGATTTCTAATTTAAGTCTATGCTTATTCATTATGTTGTGATGTACTTACATAATAACAAAAATGTTAATATTTTTATAATCCAATTATTTTCATAAGAATTTACACATAAAATATTTCATAAAAATAATGTGAATATATTTATAATTTTATTTCATGTTACTTTTACTACGTTTGTTATTCATGTCCTACTTGATTTTATTATAGACATTTTAGAATCAGATGCAATTTTATTTTTCCATTATATTTAAGTGTCCTAGATAAGCATACACACTTAAAATTTAGATTAAAGTTATTGATTTTGCTACTAGATTTAAGGTTTTATAGAGTACATTGTGCAATGTGAAGGAGTGAAATTTTCCTTCATAGGTGACACCTCATATATCAACAATAATGTATTATTTTCCACTTAAATAATTTTTTTAATGATGATTCAAACCCACAACACATCCCTTACAAAGATAAATAGTTTACAAATTTTCCTATAGAGATGTGCATGTGAAAAATTTCAACCAAACACCAATTTTATTTTGATAAAAAACAATATTACAATGTATTGGATATTTAAACTCTCCCCTTAGAGTTCATATTGTTTAAATACTTTTGAAGAAAGGTTTTAAATCTGAATATTATATATTATAACTTTTGAAAAATTGGACCTATCAACATAAAAGCATACAATGCAAAATAGTAAACTTTGTTTTGAGTGATTCCACAAGTAAAATTATGAATATTAATAGCTTAAATATTCACTTAAAAATATATAAGTTAGCTCTTAAATGAATCATGCACTATGAGTATAATTTTCTAATGAGTTATGGATTTATATTCTTAAGTTTTTTTGCTAGTCATATATTGAATCTTAGAGTTAAGGTTGATCACTAATCATAAGTAAACTAGTACATAATACTAAGTGTTCTTTAATTTATTCTTAATTTGTGATAGATATATATCATGGCTGAAGTACAAAAAAAAGTTGAAATTTCAACATCATCCAACTTAGGAGTGGAAGATGGTTCCATGCCTAATGCCAATGCCCGCCGAAATGGAAATCATCATCCTAACTTGTGGAGTGATGATTTCATACAATCTCTTAGTTCTCAATATGGGGTATGAAATACTAAAACATTTAAATTTACACAAATATATGTATATTATACTTCATATTATGAAAACTAATACAAAATATATATATTTTTAACTAGGATTCCCTATACCACAAACATAGGGAAATTCTAATTAATGAGGTTCATAAAATCTTTTCCAACAAAGAAGAAGAATTTGGTCTACTTCAAAGGCTTCGGTTCATTGATGTTGCACAATGTTTGGGAATAGATGGATATTTCCAAGAGCAAATCAAAACAATACTTGATTATACTTACAGGTATGTATATTTTCTCACAAAAAAGTTTTAATGTAAATGTTCATGCATCTACTTTAAATACTAAATCTATAGAGGTGTATGAAACACTATGTGATATTAAATTTGAGCATGTTTAATGATAAAATAATTCCACCATTAATAGGTGCTGGAATCAAAATATATTTGGAGATCTCAACATTATAGCTTTAGGATTTCGGATGCTACGATTGAACAAATATGATGTTTCATCAGGTGATAAATATGTTTCATCAGGTGATAAATTTTGAATGATTTTTTATTATCTTTCTTTACCTAAGTTTTGTAAATCATTGGAATATTTTGATTTGTGAGCAGATGTATTTCAAAAATTCAAAGGTGAGAAAGGACAATTCCTTGGCTTTGAACCTAGTCAAGAATACACCAAATTAGCAATTATGTTGAATTTACATAAAGCTTCAGAGCTAGATTTTCCTGGAGAAATAATCTTGAAAGAGGCTAGAGTTTTCACATCAACATACTTGCAAGAGACTATGAAGAAACATGGAGAAATAAAAGAAAATAAAAACCCACTTCTATTGGAGGCAAGTAATTTTCCATGGAAGGGCTTGACATTAAAGTTGAGTTTTTTTGTTTAAATAAAATGGGAAGGAGTTCTACCATATAAAATGTTCATTATTTTTTTTACTCACAATGGTTAATATCTACACAACACCCCACCCTCTGTTTTTCTAAAAATAAATATATTTTACTAATAATAAGTGTTAAATGCAATGGTTGAGCTACATTGTAGTTGCTAATTTTTATTTATGCTTACAATATTTCTAACAACGATATTTTTTTTATCAGATTGAGTATATTTTAAAAAATCCTTGGAGATGTAGGATTCCAAGATGGGAGAATTGGAACTTTATTCAAATATTCAAACAACAAAATCACAATGATTGGCTTACCAATGATATTTACAAGTAAGATTGAAAGATTATTTATGATAATTCATATTCTATTATTTCCTTTCAAATAAAAGTTATTACAAATTTAATGTATTTACCTATTTTATTTTTAAATTAATAGAAAAATATAGATTAATTTTAATAATCCATGTTTATAATTTCTTTCAGGATGTCAAATACATATATACAAAAGTTGTTGGAACTAGCAATACTGGACTTCAATATTTTACAAGCTCAACATCAATATGAATTGAAATTAGTCTCCAGGTGAGTATAAATTAATCTAAATATGAAAATTTAACATTCCCTTGAATATTAGGTATTGTTAACATAGAAATATTTTATTTATTTTTATTGAAAAGGTAATTTTAATAATTATATTTAATATAGCACATGTTTAATTAGATGAAGGTAACAATAAATTAGTTTAAGGTTGGGAAATATTAATGGATTTCAAAATTGATTACTTCTAGTAAGAAATAAATATCATAAATTAAAAATAGAATTTTAATCATAATATAATGATGTTTTCATGATAGATGGTGGAAGAATTCGAGTGCAAATAGTCTTGATTTCTTTCGACATCGTCATGTGGAATTTTATTTTTGGTGGGCTTGCTCATTATTTGAGCCCGAGTTCAGTGCTAGTAGAATTGGTTTTACAAAATTGGCTACGAGCCTCTCACTCCTTGATGATATTTATGATACATATGGAACCATTGATGAACTAGAACCCTTCACCACAGCATTGATAAGGTAATACATTAGATAATAATCCTAGATTATATTAATTTTATTATTATTATTCTAACTTTGTGCATTCATTTCTATTATAGATGGGATATTTCGATCATACAAAATCTTCCAGACTACATGAAAATTGCTTTCAAATTTTCATATGAAATACACAAGAAAATTGCAAGTGAAGCTGAAATGAAACATGGCCCTTTCGTTCACAAATACATTCAAAATTGTGTAAGTTAAATTCTATTGTTGATGTGACTAAGATTTGATTAAAACCTATTATATAAATATTTATTGTTATTTTATTAGATATATTTATCACATGTTTTTCATTTAGTTAATTTTGTTATACTAAATAGGATAATCTATTTTATCTACTAAATAAAAATTAAAAAAGGATTAATTTATAATTTTATCATATTTTGTTTTTGACATTGTTTTAAGGCTTTTAACATAATTTAAAATATAAATTAAAAAAATAACTTATAATAAATATTTATAATTCTATTGATAGAAAATCATTTATTTGTAAAATATATTTTATAGTTTTGACATTCTTTGAAGGCTTTTTATAAACATTTTTCTATTGAAACACGCGATTGGTAGCTAAGTTTAATAGAAAACTAATTTCAAGATATAACTACTTGTATGACAAAAAATAAAATAAAGATATTCATCATTAATTTTTAGAATTGTTATTTTAGCCTATTAGTATTTAATATGGAGTATATAAAAAACTTATGGGATGAACATGTTATGGTTTTCGACAAATGCTTAATATTTTTTCTTAGTATTTTTTAAAATTTATTAATATAGCTCTATTAGTATTGTTTAAAGAAAAATAATTAGCATTGAATCTTATTTATTTTATTAAATATTTTAAAATCTATGTAAATTTAAAAATAAGAAATATTTAACAGTGTAGAATTATTAATTATTTAATACTCAATGAAATTTTTAGTATTATTATATATAATTCATATGCATTTTATTTTTACTTTTTAATTTTTTATATTGTAAACTAATATCAATTTGTTATTTTTCAGTGGGAGAGTTTTATTTTATCTTACTTCCAAGAAGCAAAATGGATAGCTTCTAATTATACACCAAAATTTGACCAATATATACTAAATGGAACGACAAGCGCTGGTATGCGGGTTTTAATGATGCATTCATTGATATTGATGGACACTCCTTTATCAGATAAGATTTTGGAGCAACTTGATATTCCATCATCAAAATTCCAAGATCGTGTGTCATTGATTACTCGATTAGTTGATGATATTGAAGATTTTGAGGTAAATGATATTAAATTTAGATACAAGGGTAGATATAACATTAATAATTTAAAATATTAAAATAAAAAAATTAATGTATTAACATCTGTTTGATAATTTTGAAAAATTTGTTTGATAATTTTGAAGGATGAGAAAGCTCGTGGAGAGACAGCTTCAAGCTTAGAGTGTTACATGAAAGACAACCAAGGTTCTACAAAGGAAGACGCTTTAAATTACATCACAAATCATATTGACAATTGTGTACAAGAGCTGAATGAGGAGTTCCTTAAGCCTTCATACATACCAACTTGTTGTAGGAACTTATATTTTAATGCTGGCATGAGAGGTGTATTTTTCTTGTTCAAGGATTCTGATGGTATAACACATTCTCACCAAAAAGAGATATGTGATGCAATAATGAAAGTTTTAATGGATCCAATAATAGTCTAGTTATAAATTTAGGTTATGAAGTAACTAAAGTTTCATATCCCAAAAAATACTACTAAAGACACTTAGAATAAAATAAACCACATCCCAATGTAATTTGGATGTGGGAATTGACTTGTCTATTATAATATTGTGAATTATAATACTTTTACTACCATTTAGCACATATTAACTAATGTGCTTATGATTGGATGGTCAAATAGATTAAATGTGAAGCTGGTTATTAGATATTTTAGTGTTGATGTAATTTGAACTGGTGTTGATGTTTATCTAGTTGATGTTGATGTTGTTATCATTAGTGTTGATACTTTTAGTTACCTAAGTTGGTAGAAATAAATTAGACAAGAAAAATGAAATGAATAATCAATAGTCTTGATTCACATTCTAGTAGTAATAGCACAACAATGAAATGTGTTTGAATATAATCTAGTTTTGGTTATATGTCTTACATTTATTCATGGTGTTAGGTACAATTACACAACTTAAATGTGGAATTTTTATCATAAGATAATCAATGATGCATTATGAGGGTGTTTATTTTTGTTTTTAAGTGTTTATATTTATAGGTACATTAGAGGGAAGGAAGAGAAGTAGTAAAGGAGAATGGTTTGAATAAAAAAAGTGTTGTTTCACATAATATAAATGTTTAGTGTGATTATGGAATGGGTTTGAATACATAATTTTACTATGGTTGTATGTCTTATGTGGTCATGATATTATGTATGATTGAGTGTTTGAGTTTTATATTTATTAATATAATTATTTAAGTGAAACACTAAGTTCCTTTGTAGCCATACTTTTATTTGTAATACTCAATAAATGGTTGAGTATATAGAAATGGGGGAATAAAAGGGTGTCAAATTTAGACACTCTTTTATTAAAATTAGCTAAACCTAAACTTCAATTGGTAATCCAAGATGTGTAAACTCAAAATTTAAATATATAATAAGAAAATTAGTTTTAACACTAAATATAGATTCTAAACTATTTTTTTGTTTAAATAGTTAAGGTTGAGGGGCTCGAATTTTGCGAGCACACAAATTTTTTCCTATTTTTATTAATAAAATATAGCATAGTGTCTAATGTTCACCCCTTTTTCAAAGTTCCTATTTTATAGAAATATATATAAGAGTGAGTACTAAAAGCTATGAATTTAATTATTTACTTATTTTCTTTCATATTTTTCAAAGTAGATACATCCTAAAAATTGTACTAGTGAGTGTGCACATCACATAGTTTAAACAAAGCTATTGAAAATATATTTTTCAACGTGTATATAATAAAGAATATAAAAATTATATATATGTATATGCATATGCATGTATTTATTAGGGGAGTGTGAGGAAACTCATCAAATAAATAAAAAAAAATCTCAACTTATTGAAAATATTAAAAAAATAATGACTAGAAAGCTAAGAAGTGGATCATCATTTTTGTGAGGCCTACCATTTTATACACCCATTTGACTATCTTTTGATTTTTTACATGTTTATATTTCAAGTGGTTTAGACTATTTTGGTTAATCCTAGATATTGGATGTTATGTTGGTTTCTTGTTTATGATGCTTATGATGATTATACGCATGTTATGATTTCTTATTTAATATGCTCATGTTGATTTTATTATCATGGTAGGAATGGATAAGTGGTTATGATATAATTGATAACATGTTAAAATCGAATTAGGTGAATATGTGATTTCTTTATAATCCCATGACTAGATATGAATTTATAGAATATGTTGTTGTTAGATAAAGAATAATTATGGATATTAAACTTATTGATTCAGGATTTGATTGTGTTAATTATATGTATATGGAATTGTTAATTTAATTATTGATTATCTTGCATTGGATATTTTGACATGTGGAAATTGAGTCTACAAGTACACACCCATGGTCAATGGGGTTAGAGGTAATCAAGGGTACTTGATTGTGTTAGCCATGTAAAATCAAATATGCTCCATTTGGAGGGACCATAGTCTCATTGTGTTGTATTTTATTTTATGATTAAAAGATTTAATTTTTAATCTTGTAATTTTGTGTTAAAAGACAATTAAGATTTTGATGAGAGTTTTTGGGACATTTTAAATTATCTTTATTATGTTTGAAATTCAGATTTTTTTTGAGGGTTTAAAAGGTTGATTTAGTCTTTAAATTGGGTTAATTGAACCTTAATCAACCCCTAGGATAGTTACCCATGGGTTAGGGGTCAAATCAAGCCCATAACTTTTAAATTTTGCAAGTTGTGACCAATCTTAATTGGCCATTAAGAAGAATGATGGATTTTGAGAAGGGGTTGGAGCATTGGCTCCATAATCTCATTTATGAGATTTGAAGGCCCTTATTGAGTGTTGAACACTCTTTTTCCTTTCACTTCCCCAAGAGTTCTCACACATGTGTGAGAACTTATGAGGAGGTGTGTCCATAGGAGTGAGTGAGATATTGACATGTATCACTCTCTCCTCCAAGGGTTTACAACCCTTGACTCCTATTTCAATCCTTTGGAAAGCTAAAGGGTTCTTTTTTTGGCTTATTGGTTGATTTTATTTGGAGGGGAAATTTGGCTTGGATTTGGAGGAGTGAAAGACTAGATCTCATCTTCAACCTTTCTCCTGTTACCAACACAAGGGCATAAAACTAAGAGGGGGCGTGAATCAGTTGTCACAAAATTTTAGACTTATTAACTTATTAACCTTTATTCGCAAATATAATTAATAACCATGAAATCATGAATCAACAACACATCAAAAACACACATAACATCAAGATTTTTGCATGGAAACCCTGTTAGGGTAAAAGCCATGGTGGAGGTTAATCCACAAGTTATACCTTGTTAAAAATGTAAGAAGAATAAATGAGGAATGCACATGCATTCAGGCACACTGCCTAGAGCTCACTGCTCAAAGAAAGACTCATTGTCTTACATAGAACATTCAAAATAAATCCATCTAAATAATTTGAACTAAGAAAGAAGCATTTGCTAATGCCTGAGTATAGTTTCGGTTAAGCACATGAACACTTTTTCACTCTTCTTCACTCGTTTTCACACTCTGCTCTTCTTTTGAATGATCTGAACCTTATTCACACATAGCACTCACAAAATTTGCATTACACACTCTTACACACATCTCAAATTAAGAAAAAATCACTTATATACATCCGCAACAAGAAATTACATTGCTTCATGTCGACTTCAACAAAATAATATAATGAATGCAAATTGTCGACCCAAAACAATAAAGATTATTAATGTGCATCAACCAAGGTCGGCCACAACATAGTAGAGACGCAAAAAAATGTCCTTAAACACAAAACACCTTCAAAGATTCTTCCTCAAAGATCCACAACACACTTCAATCACCTTGTCGGTCATGAACATGAAAAACATGAACACACAAGAGAAAATATTGAATCACAAGCATAATGATCAATGTGGGAGTGCAACATAGATAGAAAATGATCTAGAAACATCCAATAACACTTCAGGAACATACACAACAACTCAGATTACTAGAAACACATATCTTCTTTCATGAACACTAGTTATAGTAGCAAAATAACTATCGAAGCGCAGAAAATTATAACTTTCTCAAATATTCATGCACACCTCTAAAACTTAAGGAGAAGAAAATAGGTAGTTTTTCAAACAAACCCTTTAATCCACAACATCTTACCATCAACATACTAAACTCTCCAACACACTGATCTTCACTTCTTCATAGACAACCTATAACATATTTTATTACAATTTTCTCAATATCCTCGACATATACAGTCTTAAAGACATTAATGATAATAGTGTTGGCATCAATGAAAACCACTTATCATAAATAAAACCACAACATCCAACAATCTCCCCCTTTGGAATTGATGGCAACACATGATGTGAAAAACACCATCAACGTAACTAACTCTTCTCCAACAATCTCCCCTTTTTCACCTTACTCTTCTCCCCCTTAACACTTCCAAAGTTTTTCACATTGTTCTTCTCCCCCTTTGACATCAATGGAAAAGATACAGAAGATCTGAACCACATATCTGAATCATCTTACTACTCCCCCTGAGTAGAATCCACCATAACATCAATTTGAATCAAGATATGACTATGAAGTGCACGGACTGATGCAATGTATTGCATCTTAGTTATGATTAGGAGGCATAATCACCCCTAACCTCCCTTTGAGATACTCAAAAGTATCCTTGGGCAAAGGATTAGTAAAGATGTTTGCAATCTATTACTTAGTAGGCACATACTCCAGTTTGACTTCGTTATACTCACTTTGTCTCTCAAAAAGTGGTACTTGATAGATTTATGCTTGGTCTTTGAATGTAGCACTAGATTCTTAGAAATGTTTATAGCACTTGAATTATCACAAAATATGGGAATAGGTTCATCATTAACAACTCTAATATATTTCAAAATATGCTTCATCCATAATACTTGAGTACAATTATTAGTAGTAGCAACATATTGTGCCTCTACAACAGATAAAGAAATGACATTCTTCTTTTTACTTAAGCATGAAATCAACTTATTTCCCAAGAAAAATGTGCCACCACTAGTACTTTTCCTGTCATTCAGATCTCTTGCCCAATCAACATCAATAAATGCACTCAAAGTAAGATCATCATCTTTAGGATACCATCTAGGCCAAAATCAACTGTTCCTTTCAAGTATCTAAAAATTCTCTTCACAACGGTCACATGAAATTCCTTAGGATCGTCTTGAAATCTAGAAACAATGCATACAACATTCATGATGTTAGGTCTAGTTTGATTCAAATAAATAAATCTACCAATCATTGATATTTATCTAGTCTTATTTGCCTTCAGAGAATCATCATCTTGTTTCAACTTACATCTAGTCACCATGGGTGTGTTGAATGGATTTGAATATTCCATACCAAATTTATTTAGCAGTTCTCTCACATACTTGGACTGAGATATAAAGATTCATTTATCTAACTGAGTAATTTGAAATCCCAAAAATAATTTCAGCTCTCCAATCATTGACATCTCAAACTCATTATGAATCTCATTAGAAAACTTCATGCACAAACCATCATATCCTCCAAAAATGATATCATCAACAAAGACTTCCACAAACAAATCTTTATCATCATCAATTTTGAAATACAAATTACTATCAGTAGTACCTTTGTTAAATCCAAGCTTCAACAAATATTTATCCAATCTAGCATACCAAGCTCTATGGGCTTGTTTGATTCCATATAATGCTTTCTTAAACCAACATACCATATCTATTTGATCAGTCAGTTGAAATCCATTAGGTTGCTCAATATAAACCTCTTCTTCTAATTCACAATTTAGAAAATCTGACTTGGCTTCCATCTGATAAACTTTGTACTTTTTTTAAGTAGCATAAGCAAGAAACAGTCTTATAGCTTCAATTCTAGCAACAGGAGAAAAAGTTTCTTCAAAGTCAATTCCTTCCATTTGAGAGTATCCTTTGCATACCAGTATTTCTTTGTTTATGATAACTTCACCTTGTTCATTCAGTTTATTTCTAACGACCCATTTAGTTACAATTACATTTTTGTCTTTAGGTCTAGGAACAAGAATCCATTTATTATTCTTCTCAATTCGTTGTAGTTCTTCTTTCATTGCTTCAATCCAACGTTCATCTTTGCACGCTTCATTGACATTACTTGGCTCAGTCTTTGAAATCAAATAGTATTCTTCTGCAATTCTTCTCCTAGTTTGGACACCTTTGTTCTTATCTCCTATGATCTAATTTTCTGAATGATTTAATCTCACATACCTTGGACTCTTAAAGTGTTCTTGAATTTCGGGCTCTTTTGATCTCTCTTCTCCGCTTTCACTAGTCTCTCCTTCTTGATCTTCTTGATTCACCAAAATTATTTGAACTTGATTTGAAGTCTAACTTTTGTTTATACTATCATTCTAATCATCAGAATCATATCCATAGGTTCTGGAGGGTCTAGAAATGTCTTCATCAACCTTAAAATTTTCACTTTCAACCATATTCTTCGATCTCTTATTGTAGTACCGATAGGCCTTACTCTTAGTAGAATAACCAAGAAAGATTCCTTCATCACTTCTAGCATCAAACTTTCCTATATCTTCATCTCTTATGATATAGCATTTACTCACAAAGATTTTGAAATATTCAACAATAGGCTTCTGACCAAACCATAGTTCAAAAGGAGTCTTACCAGTATTACCTTTGATTTGTACCTGGTTGAGGATATAAATAGTAGTACTCACAACTTCTCTCCAATAGATGTGATGGAAATTTCCTTCTAGCATCATAGTCCTAGCAACATCTAGAACTGTCTTGTTCTTCCTTTCCACAACTCCATTCTATTGAGGGGTCCACGATGCAAATTGTTGTCTCTTTATCCCACGTTCTTCACAAAAAGAATCAAACTCACCAGAAGTGAATTCACCACCTTTATCTCATCTTAAACACTTAATCTTCAGACTTGTCTTTGTCTCAACCATAACCTTAAATATCTTGAACTTCTCTAGAGATTCTAATTTCTCCCTTAAGAAAGTAACCCACATCATCCTAGAGTAATCATCAATAATAAACATGAAATACTCATAACCTTGTAGACTTCTGATTCTAGCAAGACCACACAAGTCAGTATGCACAAGCTCCAACAATTCATTTGAACAATGTTGTTTGCTTTGAAATGAAATTATATTTTGTTTTCCTAACTGGCATTCCTTGCATATGACATTAGTAGGCTTCACCAACTTAGGAAGATCTATCATAGCCTATGAGGAGCTTATCTTGATAATATTGTCAAATTTTACATGACACATTCTTCTATGCCATAACCAACTTTCATCAACTTGAGCAATCAGACAACTTTTAATAGCAACATTTAGATGAAAGATGTTCCCTTTTGTTTTAGTACCTAAAGTAATCACATTTCCAGAACTTCCCAATATGCTACACTTTCCATCTTTGAATTGAAGATTGTATCCCTTATCAACTATTTGTCCAACACTCAAAGATTATGCTTCAAACCTTTAACATAAAGAACATCACCAGTATTATGCTTACCATTAAAAGAAATACATCCTTTCCCATGGATTATACCACCATTGTTATCACCAAATCTTACAACACCACCATCATAATTTTTTGGGCTTACAAATTTTCTTTTATCACCTGTCATGTGATGTGAACATCCACTGTCAATTACCCATTCATCTTTTTCTTCAACTCGAGCAACTAGAGATTTCTCCACTTTTGTACAACTAGCAGATTCAGTAGACACAAGATTATTTTCCTTGATAGCAATAAACACAAACTCATCTTCACTTACATTCCCTTTGTAAGATTCATCATTTGTCACACCTTCATCAATAGCATAATAACACTTTTGAAATTTAGGCTTGTGAACTCTTTCTAGACACCTTGATGCAAAATGACCTATCTTATTGCAAGAAAAACATTTTATAGGAAACTTTCCTTTATAATTACCTTCTCCTCTCACTTCCCTTTTGAAAATAAGTGCTTAAAGCTCATTTAGTTCTCTTTCTTCTTCTTCAATCTATCTCATTTCTTCCTCATATCTAAATACATTTCTAAAAGAACTTTCACTCGTATCATATCTCTGCTTGTCTCTCCAAGAATTAGTGGCTTTAAATGTAGATTCTATCTTAGGAGGGGCATCACCGAATTCACTCAACTCAAAAGTAGTAAGTTTACCAACCAACATATTTCTAGTTACATTTGTCACAGTCTAGAGTTCATCAATAGTTGTAGCTTTAACTTTGTATGTTGCAGGCACGGATCTAAGCACTTTAGCAATAATCTCCAATTCATCTAATTTTCCACCAACATATTTGATGCCACACACAATTTCATTCACTCTTTGCATGAAAGTGGCAATATTTTCATCATTACCCATTTCCAACATTTCATATTTCCCTCTCAGACTTTGTAGCTTAGCAATCTTTACATTTTCATCACCTTCATACAAGGTTTTCAACTTTTTCTAGATATCATAAGTAATCCTCAGCTCCATAACATTCATCATCTCAGAATCAGTCAAAGAACTCAACAATTCTTCCTTAGCTCTGATATTATATTCAACATCCCTAATCTCAGTAGTAGTAGTAGGACCATTCTGAGGAATAACATACCTATTACATGTAATGTTCTAGTAGGATTCACCAATGTATCTTAGATGACACTCCATTCAAGTATTCCACAAAGAATAATTTGTTCCATCAAATCTCAGACTATCCTTGTATGTTGTCATCCCGGATCACCTCAAGCTATTAAAATTATTCCAAGGAACCTTCTTTGATACCAATTGTTAGCAACACAAGGGCAGACAACTGAGAGGAGGGGTGAATCAGTTGTCACAAAATTTCAAACTTATTAATAGATTAACCTTTATTCGTAGATCTGATTAATAACCATGAAATAATGAATCAACAACACATTAGAAACACACATAAAATCAAGATTTTTGCATTAAAACCCTATTAGGGGAAAAACCATGGTGGAGGTTAATCCACAAGTAGGTATTAAAATTATAAGAAGAATAAATGAGGAATGCGCATGCATTCAGGCACACTTCCTAGAGCTCACTGCTCAAAGGAAGACTCATTATCTTACATAGAACATTCAGATTAAATCCATCTGAAGAATTTGAACTAATAAAGTAGCATATGCTAATGCTTGAGTACAGTTTCGGTTAAGCAAATGAACACTTCTTGACTCTTCTTGACTATTTTTCACACTCTTCTTTTCTTTCGAATGATCTGAAACTTATTCACACATAGCACTTGTATACTTCACATTACACACTCTTATAGACATTCCAAATGAAGAAACAATCACTCATATATATCTGCAACAAGAAATTATATTGCTTCATGTCGACTTCAACAAAATAATAGAATGAATGCAAATTGTCGGCCCAAAACAATAAAGATTATTAATGCGCATCAACCATGGCCAGCCACAACATAGTAGAGACCCAAAATAATGTCCTCGAACACAAAAAACATTCAAATATTCTTCCTCGGAGATCCACAACATGCTTCAATCACCTTATCAGCCATGAACATGAAAAACATGAACACGCAAGAGAAAATATCGGACCACAAGCACAATGATCAATGCGGATGTGCAACATAGATAGAACATGATCTAGAAACATCCAAAAACACTTTAGGAACATACGTAACAACTTAGATTACTAGAAACACATTATCTTCTTTCATGAACACTAGTTATAGTAGCAAAATAGCTATCGGAGTGCAAAAACTTATAACTTGCTCAAATCTTCATGCGCACCTCTAAAACTTATGGAATAGAAACTAGATAGTTTTGCAAACAAACCCTTTAATCTGAAACATCTTACCATCAACATACTGAACTTTCCAACACACTGATCTTCACTGCTTCATAGACAACCTATAACATATTTTATTACAATTTTCTCAATATCATCGACATATATAGTCTTAAAGACATTAAAATGCTAATAGTGTTGACATCAATGACAACCACATATCAACAATACAACCACAACATCCAACATCTCCATCTTTGGGCTTGGATTTGAGGTAGGTCCCATTCCACTTATTTGCATGTCTCTCTTTTTATCTCTTTTGTTTTATGTTGATTGTTTTGTACATTTTATGTTCCCTTTCTTTTACATGAGTTTGGGTTTGTGGTTGTATAAGGATAGGCTTACCCAATTTTTGGAAGAGAATTCTTTGTAGGGGATAGGAATGAGTAGGAACCTCTATGGAGATATAATTCCTCTGATCTGTATATGGATCTAGACTAGATTGCAGTATTTAAATGCTTAACTTTTACAATGATTATTCCAAGTTAATAATATCAAAATTAACTTATGGAAATAATTAAAATGACAAGTAATAACAAGGTGATTATAACAGAAAGGAAGGAAATGAGAGAAAGAAACCACAATTGATAATGGAGTTCACCACAAATGTGACTACGTCTCCGGGCCCCTCTCCAACGGAGTGACCGATCCGATTATACTCCAAATCAGTTACAATTGAGACAGCATCATCCCCTTCAAGCACATCGATAGCATAGCATAACTTCGACCTACAGGAACAATTACAATCATCTCCCAAGCATTCTCTCGTTCTCCACCTAGACTTGGAAAATCAAGGCCTACACCCCTCTTTTTATACAAATTTTTTGCCTAATTAGGCCTAACCACTCAATTAATTGCATAACCTCCCTGATTAGCTCGTATTACGTCTAATTTAGCTTCTACAATCTTTTGGTTTCAGGTGGTTTAGGGGGTTTTGTTTGTTTTGGCCTTATTTGGCCATTTGGTTAAAGTTTCGGTTTCAAACCTTTAACAAAATAAACCGAACACACATATATAACAGGTCGCGATTGGTGGTATATCGGTGATTAAGTTTTTTGTTACCCGGCCGGTTCGGGGTTCCAAACCCGCCGGTTGGCTTTTAAATAGCAATATGCCAATTTTTCAAATAACAAAACAAACCGACGCACATGTATAGCAAAGCCCGCTACGTTTGGTGCAACGGCTATGCGGGAGTTTCGGAAATGGGCGGTTGGGAGTTCGAATCCGTCCACACACATTTTTAAAACAAACTTATCAACTCAAACCGCCGGATGGAGGAGAGAAACCGTGAGGCCACGTGGCATGCCGAGGAGGTGCCATGTGGTGACATTTGATTCGCTGACAGAGATGCCGACGTGTCTGCCATCTGGATGCTGATGTGGAAGCTGACGTGTCATGCTGACGTGGCCTGCTGACTAGACGATGACGTGGCCTACTGACTGGGGTACGGACTGCTGACTGGACCAATGACTGTGCTGCCACGTGGATGCTGACATCATCATATAGATGACACGTGTCAACCACGGATTGGTCCATTTTGATCTACACAAATGCTGACGTCATCATGTATGGATGCTGACGTCATCACTGTACCTTCAGTCCACCAAGTCAACCTGAAACTTTGACCAGCTGTATCTTGAGCCTCTGATGTCGGATTTCGACGAAACGAACGCCGTCGGAATCATCTCGACGAGCTCTTCGACTTGACGCTGCTTTTGTTGATTTATGAAACAATCATTTTTTTCACTTCCTGGACGCCCTCTGATCCCAGTTTGACCCAAGGTTTGACTGGCCATAACTCATGCAAACGGACTCCTTTTTGCTCCGTTCAAGTTGCATTGGAATCAGGATGTCAAGCTCTTTCTAATGGTGCTGATTCTAGAGAGAAATGAGACACTTCAATTTCACTAAAAATATCCACTGGATCAGGCCTCCCCACTGAAGACCTTTTGGACCTCCAAAAGTGGCATTTACTCTGACATTAAGTGAGGACTTGGCCTCCCCATTTGTCCTGTATCTTCTGTACATTTGCATACCTGGCTCACAAGCACAATGAAGACTGTAGAAATATTGTTGAACATAAACATTATTCTATCACTTCCATAAGCTTCTACATCAACTGTCGTAGCCACTAACCAACAAAAATTGACTAGCATCAAGCTGAACAATAATGCAGAAATGAAAGAGAATAAGTCAACAACATATCGATCCTTCACAACAGGAACATTTTTACCCAAGGATCCATCAATGCTTTCAATCATCATTCCCTCATGTTGTACTGCAAGTGCATCCTGCAACATCTGACCCTGGTTAGCTACTCCAAGTTCAAGTTTAGAACCACCTGTACTGACAGACATAAGAGTTAATTCTTTACTTGCATTAATCACCCTCTTTAATTGCCCTGTGTTTGTAAAAGAACGATCAGTCTTAATCCTGTGAGAATGTACAATATACTGAATGCCATCTTTAAACAAATGATAATGATTCGTTTCCCTGTAGAAAATAGCTTTCCTGTCATATAAGTAAGGGCTACCAAGCACTATCCCACAGATATCCAATGGAACTACATCAAACTGTACTTCATCCACAAATTTACTAGTGATTGTGAATCTCAAAGTGCATTGTCTTGTTACTTGCAGCTTATCATTTTCACAAATCCAGCCTAGTGGATAAGGTTTCTTATGCAATGTAGTTTTTAATCCCAAGCTCTTTACAACACTTTCTGAAATCAGATTAACTTGAGAACCACTATGTATGAGTGCATCAATTTTACTGTTCTTAGCAACAACCCTTAAATGAAATAGCTCATTCCTTTTCTTATCTTCAGAGAAATCATTAACTGTAGAAGTAGAAGCACAACTATCAAAGGAAACACTGAAAGTAGGAGCTTTACCTTTCATACCCATAGCTGTTATCTTAGTTTCATCATCTGAATCTGAACCAAGATCCAAAACAACATTCGTGGCTTTCTCCTTACCTTTCTGTTTCTGATTCTATCTTTGAGCCCACTTAGGCTTCAGTTCGGGATGCAACTTCCAACAATGATCTTCATCATGACCCTTCTTGTCACAATGAGAACAAGAAAGCTTGTCATCCTTCTTAACTGTAGCTGCCTTCTTTCCTTTCCCTGTCTCTGCAACTTTAGAAGATTTCTTTACAGAGTTATCATTATCAATAAAGGAACCTTTACCCCTTGTCTCTAAGTGTGTAGCTTGAACAGACACTTCATCCAAATTACAAGGGTTCAATACCAAAATAGAATGCCTAAGATAGGAATGTAGACCTCCTATGTACTTCAACAAAGTGTCCTGGGTGTACAAAGGAACATTCAAAGCAATAGCCCTTTTTCTAAATTCATGGGTGTACTCTTGAACAGATTGACCTTTCCCTTGCCTAAACATTTGCCAGTCCATCATTAACTGTTGCATATGACCCAAGGGATAAAATTGCTTTTTAAGAGCATTAATAAACTCTGCCCAAGTTAAACTGACTCTACCATGCTGTGAAATTTCTGCCTTAGTCTTACTCTCCCACCAGGTTAAAGCTGTACCTCCTAACCGAAGAGTAGCTAAATGGATCCTATCAACATCATCTAATAGGTTCTGGACTCTACAGTAGACTTCTACTTGCTGAATCCAATCATCCAATTTTTCAGCATTAAGTTCACCACAATACTTTGGTAAATCAAATTTTACATCCAATTTAATTTTAGGCTTATACCCACTCTTGAAAGGATTAGAAGAAATAGAATGAGGAGAAGATGGAGAAGAAGGAGAAGAGGGAGGAGAAGAAGAAGAGGGTGGATCTGGTTGCTTGTCACCATCTCCATGATGTTTCCCTTTCTTGTCTTTGCGATCTTCTTGCTTTGACGAACCTCCTTCATGTCCTTCCAATCTTGTCTTTCTTGGAAAAGAATGTCCACCTTAGCCTTCATCTCAAGGAATGCTCTTCGAAATTCCTGCTCACTGATTTCTTCAGGAACCTCCATTCCAGACACAGACATTTTCAGAAAACTTCTTCGCTTCCCGATCTCAGGATCAAAGTCTTCGAGCTTGCCTTCACCCTTCTGAATCCTGGATCTCGTTAGCATTCAAAAAAACAAATAACTGCAATAATAGTCAACTGAGCTCTGATACCACTTGATCTATATATGGATCTAGACTAGATTGTAGTATTTAAATGCTTAACTTTTACAATGATTATTCCAAGTTAATAATATCAAAATTATCTTATGGAAATAATTAAAATGACAAGTAATAACAAGGTGATTATAACAGAAAGGAAGGAAATGAGAGAAAGAAACCACAATTGATAACGGAGTTCGCCACAAACGTGACTACGTCTCCGGGCCCCTCTCCAACGGAGTGACCGATCCGATTATACTCCAAATCAGTTACAATTGAGACAACATCATCCCCTTCAAGCACATCGATAGCATAGCATAACTTCGACCTACAGGAACAATTACAATCATCTCCCAAGCATTCTCTCGTTCTCCACCTGGACTTGGAAAATCAAGGCCTACACCCCTCTTTTTATACAAAAAGTTTGCCTAATTAGGCCTAACCACTCAATTAATTGCATAACCTCCTTGATTAGCTCGTATCAGGTCTAATTTAGCTTCTGTAATCTTTTGGTTTCAGGTGATTTAGGGGATTTTGTTTGTTTTGGCCTTATTTGGCCATTTGGTTAAAGTTTCAGTTTCAAACCTTTAACAAAATAAACCGAACACACATATATAACAGGTCGCGATTGGTGGTATATCGGTGATTAAGTTTTTTGTTACCCGGCCGGTTCGGGGTTCCAAATCCGCCGGCTGGCTTTTAAATAGCAATATGCCAATTTTTCAAATAACAAAACAAACCGACGCACATGTATAGCAAAGCCCGCTACGTTTGGTGCAACGGCTACGCGGGAGTTTCGGAAATGGGCGGTTGGGAGTTCGAATTTGTCCACACACATTTTTAAAACAAACTTATCAACTCAAACCGCCGGATGGAGGAGAGAAACCGTGAGGCCACGTGGCATGCCGAGGAGGTGCCATGTGGTGACGTTTGATTCGCTGATAGAGATGCCGACGTGTCTGCCATCTGGATGCTGATGTGGAAGCTGACGTGTCATGCTGACGTGGCCTGCTGACTAGACGATGACATGGCCTGCTGACTGGGGTACGGACTGCTGACTGGACCGATGACTGTGCTGCCACGTGGATGCTGACATCATCGTACGGATGACACATGTCAACCGCGGATTGGTCCATTTTGATCTGCACAGATGCTGACGTCATCATGTATGGATGCTGATGTCATCACTGTACCTTCAGTCCACCAAGTCAACCTGAAACTTTGACCAGCTGTATCTTGAGCCTTCGATGTCGGATTTCGATGAAATGAATGCCGTCGGAATCATCTCGATGAGCTCGTCGACTTGACGCTGCTTTCGTTGATTTATGAAACAATCATTTTTTTCACTTCCTGGATGCCCTCTGATCCCAGTTTGACCCAAGGTTTGACTGGCCATAACTCATGCAAACAGACTCCTTTTTGCTCCATTCAAGTTGCATTGGAATCAGGATGTCGAGCTCTTTCTGATGGTGCTGATTCTGGAGAGAAATGAGACACTTCAATTTCACTAAAAATATCCACCGGATCATCCTCCTATGAGAAGGAGAGGGTAAAAAGGGTATGAGTACCCAAGTTTGTTTTATGTTTGCATGGTGGATTGGGATATTAATATTATGGATGGTGTATGGTAAATGGGTGGTTAGAAAAATGAGGAAAATGTGATGTTTTGGTAATTTCCTCTTGTTAATAAATCTCCCCATATAGAAGTGTTTTCCACCTCTATCCCCACTTATGGATTCTTGAAGAATCCTTATGTAAATGTGCAATCTTGGGTGGGTGTATCTTGTTTGTGGTTTTTTTTTAAATGGCTTGATTGGTGTTATTGTTGTGTGTACCCAGTTGCTTAGTTACCTCCTAGCTTGGAAATGGTTGGTTTTCCAACCCAAGGTTGGGAGGTGAGCACATCCTATTGGCTATGAAAGGAAGTTCTCTTATCTTATTATTTGTAGGTAGTGAAGTTTTATCCATTGTTGTCTAAAATTCATGTACAAATTCTCTTCTATGTTCATCCAGCTTGTGGTTTAGCAAAAAAAATGAACAATGTAATAGAAATTGTCTAGTTATGAACGAAAATTAGAGTGTATACTTAAAAGGAGATTCTTTATCCCCTATCAAAGAAATGGTGTTGATGCTTCAACACGTGGATATGAGGTGTGGGTCAATATTCTTGACCTACTGAAGAAAGAACTATAGTGAAAATCATCATGTTGTGGAAGTTTGTAGAGAATTTAAAGTTGAGTGTGTGTATAGTTAGGGTTTTTACCAGCTTTTTAATTTTTACATTCAATGTGAAATTAGGTCAATTTCAAAAAGGTTATAAGTGATATCACTTGATCAACAATAATTTTCAAATGAGAATTTGAGAAGAGAAGAGTAGACGAAGAGTGAAGTGGAGTCATCAAAGTGATTAAAATTTTGTGTGAGAAAAATCCTAGCCAAAAAGCGATTTAAAAGGTATTTGCAGTTCTCATTTTCCCTAAGTTTCTAAAACCACTTTCAAATTACTGCAAATATTTATACACCACAAGTGGTAGAGGTTACAGAACATCCTCGCCCTAAATTCAAATGACATCCCAAAAAATCATTGGTGGATGATCCAGATGGTGCATTTTCTCAATTCCCATATGGAGTTTTTCCCACAAAAGATGTTAGGGAATATATTCACATCAATTTAGAATAATATATTCATACAAAATTAAGTGATGTGAAGGTGATGCATTACAAATCTGCACAAGAAATGTAGTATAAGTTGAAAAATATTTATGAAGGAGATGACAGAGTTAAAAAGGAAAAGCTGCAAACTCACAAAGGTTAATTTGAAGGCCTCAATATGGAAGAAGAAAATATTGCTCAATACCTACATCATGTGGATGAGAGCCAATACCAGTAGAGGTCTTGGTAAAGATATTGAAGAATCCAAAGTAGGGCAAAAGGTTATAAGGCCCTTTCCTTTGCGATTTGATGCAAAGGTTTCTACCATTGAAGAATTCAGAGATCTTGAAAAGCTACTGAAAGATGAGTTTCATGGGATCCTAACTATCTATGAGATGATAACCATTGGTCAAACATCCAAAAAGGAGGAATCCTTCAAAGATTCAAGAAAATAAAAAAATAAGGAGCATGAAACAACTAACAATGATGATTCATATGAAGAAGAATCTCACTTCATGAGATGACTAAAGAAGGAATTGGAGAAATACACAGGAAATTTACCTTTCAAGTGCTTTAGCTGTAGAAAAGTAGGATATTTTTCTTCCAAATTTCTATATGCAAAGAATGAGGGCAGAAATAATGAGAAAAATCCCCAATACTACAAGAAGGGTTATCAAGAGAAGAAAAGGAATTTTGAAAAATCTAAAAAGAGTCTTTATTCCAAAGAATAGATCAGCTCATTAGAAGATAGTGATGGAGAGTCTTCTAGTGAAAAAGAAGAAATACTCTTTATGGAAAAAGAAGAAAAAGGTGATCAAAAGGTAGATTCATAAAATACGACTAATGAAGAAGATGAAGGAGTAGATCTTGAAGAACTTATTTTTACCTATAATGAGATTGGAAATCTTAAAATTCAAAATTCAAAAATTAAATTACAACTTCAAGAAGACAATGAATCAAACGATAAAGCATCACAAGATTTTGAGAAAGCTGAAAAGAAAATTATAGATATGAAAATTTAGATTGAAGATGCCAAAAGAATTGAGGAAGAAGTGAGAAATCAATTGAGGATGAAAGAATAGAACTATGAAAAACTAGAATCTGAAGTTGTCTCTCTAAGGAAACAATTGGACAAAGCTATGACTCAAGAAAACATAGATTTAAAGAATGAAAAGAGTTCAAAAAATTTGATCAAGATCATCGATTTTCAACGTTTGATAAAAGTGGCATTGGATATGATGGAAGCCAAAGTTCAAAAGCAGCGAAAACATCCAAGAAAAGAAATGAAGAAAAAAAGAAAAGCTATGTGGATCTAGTCTCGAAAGTGAAGGAAACAAGGTAAAAGAAAGTCAAAAGGAAAGCTCATATTCTGAAATTAGAAATGATGTCTTCAGAGAATCTCTTCCATCTAGAAAAGCTCAAATAGCCATATTTTATAACTCTTTTATGGCTATTGTTTTTCATGCAATCATTTTGGTCATAAGGCTATGGGTTATAGGGCACATGCAAGAAATAATTTTAGTTATAGAGCTAGGGATTATGGAGAATATCCTAGAAATAATCTTGCATGGAACAAGAAAAAAATTCAAGGTTTCATGAATAGGAATCTAAATTATTTTTACCCTTTAATGAATTTTAATGTCATATGCAACAAATGAAATAATTTTGGTCATACTACAAAGGTTTGTAGAAGTAATTTTGTAGAGCCTCCTAAACAAATTGAGAAGGAAGAGAAAAAGGTCAAAGAAAAGGAAGAAAATAAAAAATTTTGGAGAAAGAAGAAAGCAAAATAAAAAGAAAATTATATGATTGTTCAAATATCCCTACATGCACAAAATAAAACATTGATAGTGTCTTATCAAAACTTATGATGGGTGATGCAAGAAAATTTCTCACCTTGAAGAGAATGAATGGTCGAATAGTAAGGTTTGGAGATAATGCTTCAACTAAGATTTAAGGTAAAGGCACTCTTGTTCTAAATGATGGAAGAAAACAGTTGAAAATGTTTTATATGTTGACTTGGTTTAAAATAAAATCTTCTTAGGGTGAGCCAAATGTGTGACCAACGAAAAACTCCTACTTTCAATTTTGAAGGATGTGAAATAAATAAAGCAGGAAGATCCATTGTTGAAGCTAGTAGAGAAATCAACAATCTCTACATTCTTAATGACATAAAATGTGAAAAGTGTTTTATGACTCAAGAAGATGCTAAAGGTAGATTTGGCATAAGAGATTGGGGCACCTAATTTTTGACAACCTTTTTAAGATCAACCACAACCTAAAGCAGTGATAGATATGCCAAAACTCTCAAAAAATTCAAACATAATTTGTAAACAATGTTAATTCAGGAAGAAAACTAGAGGAAGCTTCAAGTCCAAGGAGTATTCTACATCAAATCCTCTAGAGTTGATTCATACATATTTATGCGGGCCAACCAGAACAAGGAGTATTGAATGTGAAAGATATTTTATGCTATTAATTAAAAAAAATTTAGAACGACTTGGGTTGCTTTCTTGACGAAAAAATATGAAGCTCTCAAAAAATTTAGGGAATTCAAAGCCTTAGTGGAGAATGATACTAGCAAGAAGATCAAATTTCTTTGATCAGATAGAGGAGGATAATTCACTTCAAGTGAATTTGAAAATTTATGTGAAAAGAATGGCATAAGAAGATAGTTTTCAGCTGCAAGAATATGACAACAAAATGGTGTAGTTGAAAGGAAAAATAGGATATTCAAGGGATTTATAGAAGCATGCTACATGAGGCCATGGTTCCTGATTCATCTTGGAGAGAAGCAGTTCATACTATTGTTTATATTCCAAAATGTAGTCTAATCAGAGTAAATGGTAGCAAGACTCCATATGAATTATGGAAAGGTAGGCCAACATCTATGAAGTAATTTAAAGTGTTTGGTAGTCCATGCTATACTAGAAGAGATGAAGACTTGATCTAGGAAAGTTTGATCCAAGAGAAGATGAAGTAATTTTTCTTGGATAATCTTCAAAGAGTAAAGCCTACATATGCTACGATAAAAGGTTGCACAAAGTTGTTGAAAGTGTAAATGTGAAAGTTGATGAAGAAATAAATATTCCATAAAAGATACATGTGAGGTTGATGATAAAAATGTAGATGAGTGCAAAGAAAAATAAAATATATAAGAAAAATAAGTTGAAATAATTGAGCAAAAGACACCAGCAAAAGAACCAATAAAGACACCATCTAAGTTTATACAAAGGAATCATCCAAAATATTTGAGAATAGAATAAGGTAGGACAAGAACAACAAGAAGGATGGTAAATTATTCAGAAGATGAAGGCATATCATTTCTGTCCAAAATTGAACCTAATAGCTTCAAAGAAGTAGCTAAAGATAAGCTTTGGATAGAGGCCATGGAAGATGAGCTTGATCAAATCAAGAAGAATGAAACTTGGTAACTTTTTCCAAGACCCAAGGATAAAAATTTAATAGGTACTAAATGGGCGTTCAAAAATAAGTTGAATGAAGATGGCTAAGTTGTAAGGAACAAGGAAAGAATTGTATGTAAGGGATACACTCAAATTGAGGGTATTGATTTTGAAGAGACTTTTGCTCTAGTTGCTAGGATGGAAACCATAAGAATGATCTTGGCTCTTGCTAGTTTTTAAAAAGTCTATCAGATGGACATAAAATTATCCTTTTTGAATGGAAACTTAGAGGAAGAAGTTTACATTGAACAGCCTGATGGATTTATTATTTTAGAAAATCAAAACTATGTTTGCAAGCTAAGGAAGGAACTTTATGGGTTGAAACAAGTCCCCAAATCTTGGTATACGAGATTGGACAAATATCTATAGCAACAAGGCTTCAAAAGAGGTATAGTGGACAAAAATCTCTATATCATGAATTAAGTTGATTACATGTTGATTATTGTGGTTTATGTTGATGATATTATTTTTGGAGGAAATAATGAAAAGAAAAATCATGGGAAAAGTTCTTAACCATTAGTCACAAATCATGGGAAAAGTTCATTAAAAATTTTCTATGGGATTTTACAAAGTGCTTAACCATTAGTCACAAATCATGGGAAAATTTCATTAAATTGTCAACATCTTGATTTAGGGTAAGACTATTATCTTTGTTTTCTTTGAGTGCACATGGTTATTTGAAACAACCTAATAGTACACAGTACTTGGTAACTCTAAATTTAGACCCTTGATAATATCTTCTATGTTGCATTGAATCCAAAGATGGGGGTAATGGTGGGGACAAAGGGCCTAAATTGGGGATGATAGAGGGACCACAATGAAATAGTGGTAAGTGAAGGACTGGAAGATGAGACACCAATGGTTTTGAGAGACAACATATATTAAGGCCTTCAAAGCCACAAAAGCCTTCTTTTGCACACCTTTTCACAATTTTATCACTTTATTTTTAGTAGCACCTAGTCCTTACTATTTTTTGAAATGTGGGATTGATTTAGAATGAAATTTAGATGCTTATTTATCAAAAAAAAATTATTTCTTAGTTTGTAGGTGGGCCTCATAGACCATTAGGTTTAGGGTTTGTGCTACGAAATCCAAAAAATTTGTGATTTTTTTTTAAAGTTGGCATTTTCATTGATTTTCCATAGGTGATGCATGGGAGTCCTCTAAGAATCTTGGGGATATTTCAAAGTATTGATGACATCTCCAAACTAGAGCAATTTTTTGGAAATGTCCCCTCTTTGAGGGAGATGTCCTAGAAACATCCCTGGGTACATAGAGGTAGTGGTGGGATGACAAGGGGACATTTTCCTCAAGTCCTCAAAATGTCATCATTCTTAGAATGCTTGGTTTTAAGGGGTGATGCATCCATATGGAAAAAGGAATATCTTGTGAATCAATATCTAAAAAACTTTTACTTTTCAAAAACTTAACAAATCACAATAAAATCATTCAAGTAAGATCTAGAAATTAGGAACACAGTGAGAACACACAATTTACATGGAAACCCTTTTGATAAAAACCATGCCACAATATTGCATATGTATTATAGTTTCATCAATATCTTCTTCTTGTAGGCTCCAACCTACTATCAAAGTCTCAAATCTCTATTAGAAGAGATGAATACTTGATCTAGGAATGTTTGATCCAAGAGAAGATGAATTTATTTTTCTTGGATAATCTTCAAAGAGTAAAGCCTACATATTGTATAATAAAAGGTTGCACAAAGTTGTTGAAAGTAAAAATGTGAAAGTTGATGGAGAATAAAATATTCCATAAAAGATACATGAGGTTGATGATCAAAATGTAGATGAGTGCAAAGACAAAGAAAATATATAAGAAAAAGAAGTTGAAATAATTGAGCAAAAGATAGCATCAAAAGAACCAATAAAGACGCCATCTAAGTTTATACAAAGGAATCATCCAAAATATTTGAGAATAGAAGAAGGTATAAAAATAACAACAAGAAGGATGGTAAATTATTCAGAAGATGAAGGCATATCCTTTCTGTCCAAAATTGAACCTAATAGCTTCAAAGAAGCAGCTGAAGATAAGCTTTAGATAGAGGCCATGGAAGATGAACTTGATCAAATTGAGAAGAATGAAACTTGGTAACATGTTCCAAGACCCAAGGATAAAAATGTAATGGGTACTAAATGGGTGCTCAAAATTAAGTTGAATGAAGATGGCTAAGTTGTAAGGAACAAGGAAAGAATTATATGCAAGGGATACACCCAAATTGAGGGTATTAATTTTGAAGAGACTTTTGCTCTAGTTTCTAGGATGGAATCCATAAGAATGATCTTGGCTCTTGCTAGTTTTTAAAAAGTCTATCAGATGGACATAAAATTATCCTTTTTGAATGGAAACTTAGAGGTATAATTTTAGATTGAACAACCTGATGGATTTATTATTTTAGAAAATCAAAAACTATGTTTGCAAGTAAAGGAAGGAACTTTATGGGTTGAAACAAGCCCCCTAATCTTCCTATACGAGATTGGAAAAATATCTACAACAACAAGGCTTCAAAAGAGGTATAGTGGACAATAATATCTATATCATGAATGAAGTTGATTACATGTTGATTATTGCGGTTTATGTTGATGATATTATTTTTGGAGGAAATAATGAAAAGAAAAATCATGGGTAAAGTGCTTAACCATTAGTCACAAATCATGGGAAAAGTTCATTAAACTTTTTCTATGGGATTTTACAAAGTGCTTAACCATTAGTCACAAATCATGGGAAAATTTCATTAAATTGTCAACATCTTGATTTAGGGTAAGAATATTATCTTTCTTTTCCTTGAGTGCACATGGTTATTTGAAACAACCTAATAGTACACCGTACTTGGTAACTCTAAACCTAGACCCTTGATAATATCTTCTATTTTGCATTGAATCCAAAGATGGGGGTAATGGTGGGGATGAAGGGCCTAGATTGGGGATGATAGAGGGACCACAATGAAATAGTGGTAGGTAAAGGTTTGGAAGAGGAGACCCCAATGGTGTTGAGAGGAAGAACAAATTAAGGCCTTCAAAGCCACAAAAGCCTTCTTTTGCACACGTTTTTCATAATTTTATCACTTTATTTTTAGTAACACCTAGTCCTTACTATTTTTTGAAATGTGGGATTGATTTAGAATGAGATTTAGATGCCTATTTATCAAGTTTTCTTTTATTTCTTAGTTTGTAGGTGGGCCTCATAGACCATTAGGTTTAGGGTTTATGTTACGAAATCCAAAAAAATTGTGATTTTTTTTTAAAGTTGGCATTTTCATTGATTTTCCATAGGTGATGCATGGGAGTCCTCTAAGAATCTTGGGGATATTTCAAAGTCTTGATGACATCTCCAAACTAGGGCGATTTTTTGGAAATGTCCCCTCTTTGAGGGAGACGTCCTAGAAACATCCTTGGGTACATAGAGGTAGTGGTGGGATGACAAGGGGACATTTTCCTCAAGTCCTCAAAATTTCATCATTCTTAGAATGCTTGGATTTAAGGGGGGATGCATCCCTGTGGAACAAGGAATATCTTGTGAATCAATATCTAACAAACTTTTACTTTTCAAAAACTTAACAAATCACAATAAAATCATTCAAGTAAGATCTAGAAATTAGGAACAGAATGAGAACACACAATTTACATGGAAACCCTTTCGAGAAAAACCATGCCACAATATTGCATATATATTATAGTTTGATCAATATATTCTTCTTGTAGGCTCCAACCTACTATCAAAGTCTCAAATCTCTATACCAACTAAGCTCTAACTCAACAAGAGGCTCCAACATCTACTTTATAGGCTCCAACCCCCACACATAAACTGAGCTCCAACCTAGCAAGAGGCTCCAACCCCAATTTGGTAGGCTCCAACCCCAATTTGAGAGGCTCCAACCTATTAATTCTTTAATGAATAATCTGATCCAAACTATAAATCCTTCCACAATCTTCACAAATCTGATTCAATAACAAATATTTTCTTTCTCAAATATGATTATCATTATACACTGATCTTCTTCACAAATATAATTACTATCATGTACCTTTTATTTTGAAGAATATGATCTAAATTATGCACACTTGTCTTTTCATAAATTTGATCCAATATTTTTCAATATCTTCCTTCAACTTGCTCAATATATATATATATATATATATATATATATATATATATATATATATTGTATACACCTAAAAATGGTTTGGAGAATTTGATTAATTAAATACAACTTATTTGATTAATTATCCTAAATTCCTCTACAATGGAATAAATAGAAATATTTATTTATATAGTTCACGTTCAGATTCACAGTTAAATTCATACAATTCTTCTATTATCTCATCTTAATTAAATAAAACCTATTAAATGATTTGTTTGATTTAATTATCATTTCCCTATTTTATTCTATCACATCAAATCTTAGATTAATTAAATAAAGATTAAACACTTTATTTATTAATTACCATATTTTTCTATTTTAATTTAATAAACAAATCCTATAGTTTGTTCTATTAAATTATTTATTCCTTTTTGGCTAATTGAAATAAATCAAAAATATTTAAATAAAGGCATAAAGAATATTCCTCTATATTTCCTCAAAACCAAATTAGATATCCTATGTCTAATTTATGTCAAAATATGTCAAAATTAATGCCCTCAAACTTCATGGGAAGTTTGTGAGACAAATTGCAAATTCATCTCTCAATCCTCTTCCATCAATCCTTCCTTTCTCTTACCTGGTGTTTTCATGGGTAGAGACAATCCCCAAAATCTTCTTAATCTCCTCCATCTCTCACCATTCAATCCTCTAGATTGAATCCAAGCCTCTCTGTGCTATCCCTGTGCATTTCTGCTGCTAAGAAATCTATAAATACAGCTTCATTCAACCAAGAAAAGGATCTAGATTATCAAGCTTATGCACTCTTAATTTGTAGGAATTCAAGCATCAATCATCAAGCATCCAACATTTTATAATCATATCACGGTTGCCTCCTATAGCTTCATCCATCAGCTTTTATATCAATTCATGTTACAATAGTTCTTTTATCATTTAGTATTATCATTTTAGCTTCACATCATTGCATCAACATCATTCCGTTCTTTAGATTATCATTTTAACAATTATAGTGTTATTTAAATCTGAGAGCATAATAGCTTAATAAATATTTTGAAAATAGGAGACAATGAGATGCTTTCAGTAGATTATTTGTTTAATCTTTAATACAATGTTTCATTAAGAAGTGTTTTATTTATTTTTACTTATTCAAACTTACAATTTGGTGCCCATTGTGGGGCATTAACCCCATATTCTACAATTTTTTCTAAAAAGTGTTGTGCAGGTCTTCGACATGCTCTATTTCAGTGCATCAAAAACTATAGTGCATTGGAAAACAATGGTGCTTCTGTGCTTTGTTTCGGCACTTCCATGAAACTATAGTGCATTTGTTAAAAGTTTTAGCACTTCTACTATAGCACTTCCATGAACTATTTCGGCGCATCGGTCACCAATCTCCAATATAGCTGATATAGCGCTTCCGTGAACAAATTCGATGCTTCTGTACTCTTTTTTAGCGCTTTCAATTTTAGTGCATCTGTAAAAAACTATAGCGATTTCATTGACTATTTTAGCGCTTTTGTAATTTTTTTTATTTGGATCCGATGTGACCGTAGCCATAATTTCATTTTGAGACATTTTGGACTAAAATGAACCAATCCTAGGATAGTCATTTGGTTTAAAATTTATCAATCCTAGGGTGGCCATTTCTGGTTTAAAATTTATCAATCCTAGGGTAGCCATCACACTTTTGTTATATCAGTTAAAATAGATACCATGATTTTTGTGAAGCAAAATCTTCACATAGATTAGCAAAATTTGTCTTTTGGACTTAAAACGAATCATTTATCTATTGTGCTTGTGTGGTGAATAGGCTTATGCTCTCCCCTTAACTGGGTGATGAAAGTGCCAGACTCATCCTTTATTTTCATGCAAATTTACACTTTTGTTAAAACCTTTAGAAGGCCTGTCGTAGTGGGAAAAAGTACTCACCCTACGGGAACAACCTAAGTGGGAATGCCTAAAGCCAAGGATTCCAACCCACTCTAATCAAAATGCAATTTGTTGATGAAAGTCCAACTTGATTGTAGTGTGCAAGATAACCATCCCAAAAATATTTGTTCTAAAGATTGGGAGGTCTTCTAAGGGATTTTATCAATTTCCGCACCGTACGAAAACCCTATCTATGAACCATCATGTAGTATCCAACTGAGTTAGTAACTAGATGTTTTAATACTCATGGTGCAAGGGGAGGGAAGAATATGCCCCCAAGACACTCACCATATAATTTCCAAGGACTATTTTCTCAGAGGACGAGAAATCCAAATTTGAGTACGCACCTAGAAACGACAAAAACACGAGCGCCCTCTAGGGGGTGACATGGTTGTGTGAGTCAATGCAATTTCAAGATGTGGGCTATTGAGTATAATAATGACCTTTTTGACCTTAAGAGTGAGTTTGTATGAATTGTATATTTGTCAAAACAAACTAGTAAAAATCAATAAGGACCATTCGTGGTTCTTTAATATACACTATTTTTTCAGATTCTCAAAAAATTATTCTACAATTTGATTGTTGTGTTTTCAAAAAACATTAAAAATCAGATAAAAGATCATCTAGAAAACTACAAGTCAAATCAGGTTAGAAAAAATCATGATTCGAGGGTGGAAATCAACCAATTTTATCAAGAAAACCATCAAAATCAACAAACTCAAGAGGCCACTTGGTTATCAAAATATTTTAAGAAAAAGGCATTTCTTATATCAAAGTCAAAATATCTTATTACAACATAGAACTTTCATTCATAGGTATCACGATTTTGCTAGAGGTCATACTCTTGATTACACAGTACAACCTCTTTATTCATGAGCTTTCTTCCAAAGGAGAGCCCTCACACAATATCACAATAATAGTCAACACATTTATCAGTCCTAAATCCCATAATCGATGATAGAATACACCACAAGGCCAAGTCAAATTTTGCAATAAAGAGTCTTAAACATCAACCCTCTGTTTAGTGCTCTAGAAATTTGTTTTAGCGCTTCAGGACTCTATTTTAGTGCTTTCATAAAATAGCACTTCCAAGCACTGTTTTAGCACTTATGATCACTATGATAGCGCTTTCATCAAATAGCGCTTCGAAGCACTTTTTCAGCGCTTTCGAGCATTGTTTTAGTGCATCCATAAAGATAGCGCTTGTATCATCTTTTTTAGCACTTTTGAACTCTGTTCTAGCGCTTTAGAGACATAGCACTTCCATAACTTGTTTTAGCACTTTTGAACTCTATTTTTGCGTTTTCAAAACAAAGAGTTCAAAAAATGTGTCAGTCAGTTTGTGTGTCATCTAAACATGGATTTTTTCCAAAGCAAAAGTATCTTTTTATCAGAGTCACTGTCTAGAAACCAAAATCAGATAGGTCCCTATGATTTTCCACTCTTTTCAACTAAAACGTAGATCTTGCAAATCATAAAGTGTCAAATCAAATCAAAATCTTGATTATTACACTAAAGTTTCATCATCAAGATATTATCATCCTATCATCATGAAACAAGACATAGTTATCATCTTATTTCACTTTGTTAAAAATTCACTTGACATTTTCCAACATAAAAGATCAAAGTTTGGTAGAAAGAAAAAAACACTTGTATGCCAATCTTCACCAGGTTACAAAAATAGAAGCTCTTAGAAAAGGAATGTGAAACATCAAGTACAATGGTAGAAGAAAATCCCTAGAATAGTCTACATCAAAGTGAAAAAAATGAAATAATTCCAAAAGACATACAAACCGCCCAACAGGATCCAAAATTCCATAAATTCATGGAAAATATCTTAAAACAAGACATGGAGAAATACCTCTTAATGTTGGCTGAATCAGGTGGTAAGCTTCCCAAATACTTTGATGTAAATCACCTAAGAGAAGCACCTAGAACAAGTGAAACTGAAATACCACAACCCACACAAGGTATAGATCCAGTTATTGCCTAACATCCCAAATGCAAATCTTACAACAACAAATACAAGACATGACAAAAGGAAACACCAAAAGGTATGCAATATAGGACATTTTTCCTTATCCTTTTGACTCAACAGTCGACATGATAAATTTTTAACGACACTGTGAATTCCCCAAGTATGACAAATACAATGGAAAGATAGATCCGATCGATCATAACCGCGAATTCAAAACCACGAGCCTAGAGTTTTCTTAAGAGGAAACTTACCTAATGAGATTATTCCCAAGAAGCTTGGGAGGTTCATGTATGGAATGGTTTTCAAAATTACAACCAGGAATAAGGAATTTTGAGGAACTAGTCAACAGGTTCATTTCCCAGTATTCTTTTAAAATCCAACATGATGTCACAATAAAATATTTGTATAACATGAAACAAAACAAAGGGCAGATATTCTTGTCCTTTCTACAAAGATGGCGACGACTATTCGCTAGATATCCTCGATCCATTCCCGAGGAAGAGAAAATGGAGTTGTTCATTGACAATTTGATGGAGGAGATGAGTTACAAACTTGAATTGAAATTTCCTCCTATGTTTGAAAAGGTGATAGAAAATGGCCTTAAGATTGAAGAAGCGCCTATCAAAAGAGGGGTTATTAAACATTTCAATGAAAATCAAATAACACAAATCAATACCCCAATAGTGACAAACCAAAATTTTGGCAAAAGAACAGGAATATGAGGACCAACGAAACGATAAGTGATTTACAAAATGCCTAAGTAGTTTTCAAATTGACAACATCTACTTCAAAAACAAATCAAAACAATGATCAAATCATCAAGTCAAATGTAATTCAAAACAACTAAATCACAAAACTGCAAACATACCAAAAATCATCAAACCAGTGTAGGTTCACATCTTTAGGCCAAACATTGGAATCAGCGATGAAAGAACTAGTCACAAGTGGTCTTATCACTATGCGGGAAGCAAGATTCTGGGATCCAAAGGTCAAACCACCATGGTGGAATGATGCAGATTACTACAACTTCCACAACAATGAAGGCCACAAAACTAATGATTGCATGGAGTTAAAACACGTAGTTCAAGATGTGATCGACAATAAAAGATATATGTATAGGGACACCAAAACAATAATGATCATTCATCCTTCAAGGACCCTTTACCAAACTATGACAAAGGAGCATCATATTTTGTGAACAACAAAGGTAAAAATATCAATCATGTCTATGATAAAATGATCCTTTGTCTTACCAAAGTGGAAAATGATAATACCGTTGGTCATAACATGGAAAAACACAAAACCAACAACACTACCCCTTTGGATTTTCTCCCAAGCATACAAGTCTCTGAAAATCAAATAAACATTTTAAAAATTAGAGAATGACAGGACTATCAACCAACAAGTGTAATGACAAGGGGGCAATCTAAGGTATTCTTAAAGGGAGTTGGGCCTAAAAACACATATCCACCTCCATCTCATTACAATATTGTCGATTAGCTTCAAAAAATTCCAGCCCAGATATTAATATTAGAACTCCTCAAACTATCACCATCACATAAGGAGGTTCTAGAACAAGCACTAGTTGCCACTACAGTACCAAAAAATCTAGACGTTTTCCAATTCCAGGCTATGGTGGGGCATTTGACTACACCACATTGTCTATCATTCTCTGAACATGATGATGTGTCACTCAACTATCCCCATAACACCGCACTCCATATCGAAGTCTTGATCCACAATGATCGTGTCAAAAGAGTCTCAATAGATGGGGGAGCTGGTTTGAACATTTGCACTCTAAAGTTAATCCATGCACTAGGGTATTCAGATGATGCTATTGATGCCTAAAGGAAAAAGACTATAAAGGCATATGATCAGGAAGAGAGATCTTCAAAGGGACTGATTGTGTTACCCATTCAAGTGGGACCGATGATGAAACACATAGCATGCCAGGTACTAGAAAGAGAGTTAACTTACAACATACTCTTAGGACGCCCATGGATCCATGAAATGTAGGCAGTGCCTTCCACATATCACCAATGCTTAAAATTCCTAGTAAATGGATAGGAGGTGACTATATCATCCGATTATAATCATCCTCAGCATTGTGACACACTTATAATCTCTCAGGATATCTTTGTGCCTCACAATAGGGAAGCATCCAGTTCAAATTCATCAAATGAGGAAAAATGTCCAAATATCACCACCAAATGGGTAGAAAAGAAGGATAAATAAAAAGATACAAGTCTTGTTGACACTCAATTAACAGACAATCTAGATCCCCAAACTTCTTTATCACAAAAATTTCAAGAGCAGGTCCAGCTAATAGACAAGGGAATGGGGCAATATTCCATGGAGCAATCGCTTAATCATTCATAGTTATTGCCATCTCCAAATATATATGGCCAACCATCAATGGTAAAACATCAAACATCACTACCTGTCACAGTTCTAGAAAAAAAATTTGTAAAATCCGGTACCATAGAGGATGAATCAGACAACAAAGCAATCCTTGATTGGTTATACAAAGATTAGGAACCATCGACATCAAATATCATTATCAAAAATATCAATATCAATACAGACAAATATGGAAAAGGGAAGGCTATCCTAGAAAAAATGGGTTATGAGGGACAAGTACTTGTCGGAAAAAGGATGGAAGGAATCGTAGAACCTATTCAGACCCTCACTCTTCATTCAAAAGATAAGATAGGACTAGGATACTTTGAAGAACAAAAACAAGAAATGACAAAGAAGGTTGTTGAAAGAATCATTCAGGTTAGAGATAGCTCTGAAATAGATTCAAATGAATATGAATGGGATCTGTGTTCCGATATATCTTACACACATATCCAAATTGATGTAATACAACAATATACACCTATGCGTGAGGAGGGATAGAGCTCCGGGTCTAGAGCATTTGTATCAAGATCACTAAATATCGATGACTCAAGTGGTGATGAACAAACATCAAGTGAACTAGACGATCTTGAAGAGGGTACCATCATTGATCTCGATATCCCTAATGATGACTATGATGACATAGTTGTACTAAACCTTACCCCCATCAACCTAAGTCAATCCGATGACTTCATGCCTTTAGTACATCCCAAACTTATTGACTAGGAACTTGTTGATCCTATAAATGTACCCATATCTGCAAACGATGATGCCATCATAAATTTCCTATGTTGTAATGAACCTAGTACAAGTTCTATTCATAATTCTCATAACAACGTGACTCAACATGAGGATGTCAAATCTTCTAGTTGCAAAAGTAAAAATAGGGATAATTGATCTAATGGTGAAAACCATTCTATGGCAGTATTAGATCTTGAAAAGGAAAAAATAAAGAACGCATCTAACGGTGAAAACCTCTTCAAGGCACCGAAAGATGGGAGATTTGACACTGTTCTAGAGCATTATCATGAATGGTCATCGGTTCTAGTGGAGCCAACACAGTCTATAAACATTGGCACTGAAGAAAGAGCAAAAATCTTACATCTGGCAAAATCTATGACAGATCAAGAGAGACCAGAATTCATCAAATTCTATAAGGAAAGAAGCATTAACTTTTCTTGGTCATATTCTGATATGCCAGGCTTGGATCCAAACCTTCTCATGCATCATTTGTCTTTGCCTGCAAGAATCAAGCCTGTAAAGAAAAAATTGAGAAAAATGCATCCCATATCACGTTAATGGTAAAGGTTGAGCTAAAGAAATTATTAGATGTAGGATTCATAAGGTCTATTGATTATGCCGAATGGATATCCAACATTGTACCTATCTCAAAACTAGACAATAGCATCAGGATATGTACAAATTTCAGGGACCTAAATAAAGCATGCCCAAAGGATGATTTCCCATTACCTAATATGGACATCATTGTGGACTTGATGACAATGCATGCCATGTTGTCAATAATGGATGGTTTCTTCGAATACAACCAAATTAAAATAACTCCAGAAGATCAGGAGAAGACTGCATTTACATGTCCATGGGGAACCTTATGCTAGAATGTAATGCCATTCAGTTTGAAAAATGCAGGAGAAACCTATCAAAGAGAAATGACCATAATCTTTCATGATATGATGTGATGAGCCAAAGTTTTTGGCACATTTAGATCATACTTTTACAAACACTTTTTTGCTTTTCATTATGCTAAAACCAACATTTAGTGTTGATTATGGGATAAGACATAAACTTTTTATGCATATAATAAGTATATTATGCTAAGTCTTTCCATGATTATTACTTTTAAATGTTTTATTAGTTTGATGAATTCCTTATAACTTTGTGTGGGGTAATCCCACAATAATGGGTTACACTTTTTGGCCAAACTTGACATTGAAATCAACATTTTTCACCAGATCTTCACTTTCTTACACCTATAGAAGCTAAACCATTAATAATTTGACGATGAAGAAAACTAGTGATTTGTGAGATTTTATGTGTAGATTCTAGTTATATTTAAAAAAAAAAAAAATTAAAAAAAAATTGTGAATCTTTTTATGTAATTTTTATCAACTTATTTTTTCTACTAAACAACATTTTCAAAAAGTGATGTTTACTTTCAGCTGCATAGCTTCTTTTATAGAAAGGATAAAATTCTAATTTTTTAAATGTAGTTTTTTCACACCAATATCTAGTGGATGGATATGTTTTCATAATTTTTTGTTGCATATATATTTTTTAATAAATTTTCTAAGTCAAAGTAATTATAATTTGGAAATATTATACTTTTAGCTACATAACTTTTTTTGTATGCATTTGAATTAACTTATTCTTTTTTTGTCAGAATAAAGACATAAATATCTAGTGTACATGTATTTTATATAATTTTTTCTCTCTTTTCCTATTTTTTTGTATGTGTGAAACAAAAACCTCAATGTTCATTAAAAAACCTACATTCACAACAAATAAAAAATAAATATAATAATAAAATTAAATATATTTAAAATTATATTTTTTGGGAAGCTTATAATAAGGACTACATGTTTACAAAAGATAAATTTTAAATAAATTAATTTGATCCCCCAAAAGGTAAATCAAAAGTGGTTTTTTATCAGCATTTTGATAGGTGTACCACTGTACAGGAGACTCCATTATAGGTATGGTTTAAAACTAGCGGGTTTCTATCCAAGAGGGTTTGATATAAGTAAGTTTGATCAAACCATATTCAATTAAAATCCTTTAAATGGAACCTTTTTAAGGCTTAAATCATTATATTTTCTAAAAATGTTTGATTTCAGCAAAACTCAGGATGTCCAAAAAAGTGTAACCCATTATTGTGGCAGCACCTTGTGATGACAAACCTTTCCTGCAGCCTCTATTGTTGAACTTCTTGTAGCCATGTCTGGAATAATGTTTGCTTTAGATTAATGCTTAAATGAATGTATAAATGAAGTGATGGATCATCTTAAAGGTTGAAAGTGTTGAGCTAACTTTCTGCCTTAGGAATAGCTATCAAGATATTTTGCAGGTACCACATTTTGAGGAAGGAATTAAATTTCCACTTGAAGGATAGAAGACCAAATCAAAGAAGACTAGTTTAGCAGTAAAATGATAGGGAGGCAATTTCAACTCATCTGCCATGCAAGGAGTGTTCCAGAAATCTAGCTCAGGCGTCTTGATAGCACATGAATCTAGGATGGTGGCACTTTAAGAATGATGAACTGATTTGATTTAGTTCTTGCATTTCCATCCACCTATTTACTTAGTTATTTGATTGTAATAAAGACTTTTGGTTTTATAAGGGAAGGTTGGTTAGTCATTTAGAATCAGTTTCAATAAATAGCACATTCTCCTTCAGAGAGAGCGTCGAAAGTTTGTTGTTGTAACACATTTCAATTTTTGAAAAATACAGTCAAGAGATTGTGTGCTATGTACTTGTTTATCTTGAATCAATAAAGTTTTTATGAAGTTTTCTGCCTAATATGTTGTTTACTTTTGGCATTACCTAAGGGGTCCCACTTAGGGAATTGTCCATTCTTTCATTCTGCAAGTTAGAATAGGTGCACTTCCTTTCATAGAGGTTAATGTGACCGTTCCTGTAGTTGGCAGAAACATAGAGCTACCAACTATTCCTACAGCCACTAGACGTAGAATAGTTTTATCTCCCAGTTTTAATTTTTAAGAAAGTTTATTCAGTAAAGATGTTTCTAGTTACTCAAATTCTAGTATAACTATCTTTAGGAAGTCATGCATTTTTGGGAAAGGTGATTAGTGCATATATTGTGTTGACCCATTTCAAGTTTATGTCCCTAGGTTGATGATTAAATGACGTTCTTTAGCAGGTTATAACTGCCAGTTATGATGTTCAAAGTCCTGAGTAGAGGAATTCATGCTCCTAATTATTAAACTGATTAAAGGACACTACATGATGCACACCTTTATGGAGGATTATGTGGATGATATTTTGGCTAAATCTTGTACTAGGGAAGGACATCTACATATCTTGAGAAAAATCTTCACAAGGCTAGAGAAATTCAATGTCAGGCTAAACCCCAAGAAGTGTCTTTGGGGTCACATCAACAAAACTCTTGGGATACATTGTCTCGGAAAAGGGGATTGAAGTAGATCCAATAAAAGTCAAGGAAATAATAGTGATGTCGACTCCTTGAAATATCAGTCAATTCAGGTCACTACAAGGAAGGCTCCAATCAATTAGGAGATTTATCTCCCAGCTGGCAGACAAAATTCATCCATTCAATCATCTATTGCATAAAAATGTTGTTTTAAAATGGGATAATGGGTGTGAAACAATGTTTGATCAAATAAAGCAATATCTAATGTCACCACCTATTCTCATGCCACCTACAGAAGGAAGACCTCTGATACTATACACTACAACAATAGATATCTCTTTAGGAGAATTATTAGCACAAGAAAATTATGAAGGAAAGGAACACGCCATATACTACATCAACAAAACTTTAAATGGTTATGAAATAAACTACACTTTCATTGAGAAATCCTTCTTGGCGGTGGTGTTTTCTACTCAGCAATTGCAACATTATATCCTGACTCACACAATCAGGCTTATAGCAAAAATTGACCCCTTAAAATATCTACTCAGTAAGGCTACCTTAACAAGTAGACTGGAAAAAAGGGTCACGCTATTAAGTGAGTTTGATATTCAATATGTGGAAAGAAAATCCATCAAGGGTCAAGAAATCACTGAACAATGGTTGAGGCTCCTTTACCAGATAATCGACCCATGACAATGGAGTTTCTAGATGCGGACATTCTGACAGTGATGCCACAACAATGGATATTGTATTTTGATGGATCGTATACATAGGGAGGATCTGGAGCAGCAATTTTTTTCATCACTCCCCAAGGACACGCCATCCCAAAATCTTATAGACTGATGTTTCAATGTACAAATAATGTGGCAGAATATGAAGCATTAATCATTGGGGTCAAAATAGCAATTGAATGGAAGATCACAGAATTACAGGTATATGGGGACTCTCAACTAGTCATTTATCAAGTAAATGACGAGTATCAGACAAAAGATGAAAAGTTGATGCCCTATAAACAACAAATAGATCTAAAAAAAAAATTTTTCAATATAAAATTTGATCAAATTCCAAGGGAAGAGAACAAAACAACATATGTTATGGCCACAATTGCTTCACTCTTACAATTGCCAAAGAAACATGGTTGTTATGAGTTTATGGTAGAACAAGTATCATGTCCTTCTTACAATAGGTCAAAATCCAATACCATATGTCATTTAGATACCATTGAAACCTCCATCTATGAGAAAACCTATGCTTACCTAAAGGATAATATTCTCCCTACCGATCTTTCCAAGAATCAAAAACACAATTTTATCCGCCAATCCGCCTAACATATTTTAATCACCGACATCCTTTATCATCAAGGTCTTGATGGTACCTTACTCTGATGTTTAGAACATGATGAATCTGAGACAGCCTTACGTGAGGTTCATGAGGGTATTTGTGGCACTCATTTGAGAGGTATAACTCTAGTGAAGAAACTCCTCCATTTGGGATATTATTGGCCATGTATGGAGAAAGAGTCTTATCAGTTTGTAAATAAATGCCAAAAATGTCAGATTCACAGTAATATGATTCACACACCAGCTCAAGAATTGTATCCATTCACATCAACATTTCCCTTTTGTCAATGGGGACTAGATTTGGTAGGAAAGATAAATCTGTCTTCATCCAATGGACACAAGTTCATAATCACAAGAATGGAATAATTTACAAAATGGATATAAGCAGTTCCTCTTACAACTATCATTCGAAAATAGATCTCCTCATTCATATTGAATTACATAATTTTTTAGTATGGAATACCTCAATCTATTATCACTGATAATGGACGGCCATTAAAAAACCAAGATGTCCAAGAATTATGTGAGAAGTTTCATATCCAACATCATTTTTCAACACCATACTATCCTCAAGGAAATGGCCAAGCAATGGCCTCTAATAAAATAATTCTGAAAATACTCAAGAAATCGGTTAACGATGTTGGACGTGATTGACATGTTTAGCTAAATCTTGCACTATGGGCCTACAAAACTAGTATCAGAACACCAACAAGAGCTACACCATATGCCTTGGTATATGGATCAGAGATCATACTACCCGTTGAAGTAGAGATTCCATCATGCTGTGTATCACTAAGAGGAATCATTTCAGATGAGGACTATAGGGTATCCAGACTTCAAGAACTAGAATTGTTGGATGAGCATTGCCAACAAGATGTAAACCATCTAACAACATATCAATAGAGAATATCAAGGAGCTACAATCATAGGGTAAAACCTAGAGTCTTTTAGGTTGGTGATTTAGTTCTAAAAGAGAACCCTAGAAATCAACAGGATAGGGAAAAGAAAGGGAAATTTGAACCTATTTGGCTAGGTCCTTTTGTCATCATATAAGTGTACGGATTAGGAGCCTATCAACTATCAACATCAGAAGGGGATTTTTTTGATAAAACTATCAACATTATCCATCTTAGAAAGTACTATACTTGAATTTCCTAGTGCATGGGTCAAACTTCTGGAAAATGGTTTCCTTGATGAAAACCTAGCAAATAGGCATCTTGGTAATAGAAAATACAAAGAAATATATATACAAAAAAAAAAAAAGAAAAAAAGAGAAAAAAGGAAAATACAAAACAAAAGTGTAATCAAAACATATAGTGAAAACCTAGAAACAGGCATCGTATGTGATTCTAAACCTACTTTTCTATCAGTTTTGATACATATTAGGATCATTAGTCTGGCCATCATTACCATTTCATATCATATCATTAGTCTTTCCATCATTTCATCCATTTATCAAATCATTTCACTTGGCCATGCCTCACTCTAGCTTTAGGGAAACATCTAGATATCAATAGAGGTAGCAAAACATCGGCTTTGCCAAATGGGAAACCAACAGTATGACAAGGAAAAGAAATAAATAATCAAAGCGCAACATCAATCACCATCAAGAGAACATCAAACATCTGTATCCTATCGAGAAAATCCAAAAACAAGTCAAAAAGTTAGTCTAGAAAAAGAAAAAAACCAAAAACATAAGTTTGTGTCAGTCAAACTACGTGGACTTTGTGTGTGTAACATAGGCAAGGATAATCTTTGGTCATCCCCTGGCACCCCTAGGATAGGTCTTTGGTCAAAATCTCGGAAAATCACAAAAACATTACAAAAATCAGGTTGGATGATCTAATCTGAATAATGATTGAAACACACTAAGTAAAAGGTGGATAAATTGTTTTCTTTTGATTAATTATTAGCATTTCTATGGAGTACCTCAATTATGTAATTGAACTAGAGAAATGAGGAAGAAGAATGATATTTTTATTGTCTATTGTTTGTATGTTAATCATATAAATGTGTGGATTGTCGGGGGATGTGCTATGAAAATGTATCACAAATGACATTCATAATTCACACACTAAAATGATTAATCTTTGCCTATTTACACAAGGAATTCTCAAGTCATATCGGTTCAATTATACCTAGATTCTTGTGTTCACTTTCAATATCAAAATCATGAAAGTAGTACTCAGGCCGTCATTGGTCTAACATACCATTAACGCTTGTACTCACTTTCAACATCCTAAATATCTCTATGATGATACCAAGCACAAGGTACTGTTAAAATGAAAATGGTTTGCATATAGTTTCATGATAAATGAAAATGGTTTGCATATAGTTGCAAAGTGTTTGTTACATAAAGGATTTCAATTAATGATTATATTTTCTACAACAATGATTGAGTATACTTGACATAAACCAATAATCTTCAAAAACATATAGGAGCATCATCTCATCATTACAAAGCTTTTTATCATCTCATCATTCATGCATTTAACATCAAATAGTTATGCATTTATTGTACCATATTTTCCACATCATATCATAAATAAATACACCATGTTCATTGCACTATATCATTCATTACATATATCATCCATCACAACATCATCATTTTTATTTTATCACATTAAAATAAATGCATTCACCGTATATCCATACATTTAATCACATTAAAATTGAAATGAAAATCATGTCATCATTACATATATCATCCATTGCAAAATCATCATTTTTATTTCATCACAATAAAATAAATGCATTCATCATACATCCATACATCATATAATCATACATAAGCATTTAAATCATCACATAAAATAAAAGCATTCATCATAGAATCATCACATGATATACATCATAGAATCATAGATAACCATCATAGATCAATAGAAATCAACTACATAATCATATATATCATCAAAAGCCAAGTATACAATGAAGTCTGAAATAGGAAAAGATACATCATCAAAAATGAGCTGACTCGAAGTGTACATCTCAAAATCACAAATGGAATCTAAGATTTGTTTCTGCTAGAAGGTGTAGGCATAATAGGACCAGTACCATCACCACCCCTGGATGGACCAGGATCTCTGGGATCTCTTTGTGAAGGCTATGTCACACCCTCACTGACTATCTGGGTATGTATCCTACCAGATCTCAAAGGGGCATAATTGACTCTATGATCGGCGGGAACTGCATCATGATACCAACCCCTATAAAACTCTGCCTCTCAGCCAACCTATAGAACCTCCCTCATATAATTTGCAACAGAAGTACCATAGGCTACCCTTTGTAATGTCTCAGTTGTCTCTTGTGCCCTCTCAGAAATCTATCTGGCACTGTCCCTCTCAGTTGTCAAAGTACCAACCTGTGTCCAAATAGTTGCCAACTGTCACTGGACCTGTGCCAATGCTTGTGCATGAGCCTGTGCTTGACTCTGCATCTATGTCTGCGTCTGCACGAGTAAACCCTATGCCTGCACTAACTTTCCTTGCAATGTCTATACCTGTATCTACAAACTGGCAATATGTCTCTGATGCTCAACAGAAGGAACCTCCACTTCTCACCTCTTGCAAGGCCTTCTCGAAGATGGATCAACACTGCCAGGCCCAACCCCTCTGCCACCTCCACCACCACCATCCCCATCATCACTACTGCTCTCATCATTGTTGATCTCATCACTGCTGCTCAAGTCAGTGTCAGATCCACTATCCTCCTCGCCCTCAATGACTATGACAGGATCCTCAGCAACATCCTCCTCCATAGGTAATGGTGTTGGCGCATCAAGAATGGTGATCTGAGGACATGGATGCAAATCCAAATATGTGGCATACTCCTCTATCACGGGTGCCTTTGCAATATCCCTACACATATCCCAAGATGATGGCAGAAAAATCTGATATCCCTCCACTAATGTCTCATAAGACAAGCACAACCCCCCATCTACTATATCACTCCACCATCGGGCATAATGAGAAACCCCCTAAGGCATACACTGTACAATACCGTACTGCCTGTAGACTCGCCACAATAAAAATATCTCTAAAACAAAAGGAGTCCTACCAATCAAATACATGGAATCATACAAAAATATGAGCACTCGATCATCCTCCTCCCGCTGCTCACAATCTAGATAAGGCCGCCAAACCATACTCTCCAAGTCATCCAAAACCCGTCTCCAATTCTCTAACTTACCCATCCGAAACTAGGTAAGTTGACCTCTATAATAGAAAAAATATGGTCTGCCTACAGGTCTGTCAAGTACCGGAAGTGGTTGAGCAATGGAAAAATGCTCCCATGCCCAAACCTATAGTAAGGTCACCTTTGTTGATAGGCTATGTCCTCCCAAGTACACCACTGAGTGTAAATCATGATAAAGGTGGGCAAGCATACATATCCCCCACGCATATCTGGTCCCGTGTACAACCATGCTCTCAAGAATATGGCCCCAACCCACAAAGAATCCCTTTTACCAAAGATCAGGACAAAGGAAGCCTCCAATGAATCCAACTAGCACTGTTGGTAGAATAGCGTAGGCATCAACCATCGTCCACCATCGAACAATCGGTCCTACAATATGCTGATCCTAGAATACTCTGTGGAGTGCATCTCTCCTACCAGCCTCATGTGAATCATAGACTACGACCTCTCTGATAAATGATATTTGCAATATCCACCACACATCCTCTGGTGTGACTGTCATCTCGTCGGTGGGTAGATGGAAGGTGTTATGATCACTGTGCCACCACTCAACCAAGGCAGTAAGGAGACCCAAATTAATCCTAATCTGGGGCATATCAAGAAGACTAGAGAAACCACATCGAGATATGATCTGAATCTTATAAGGAGTCAGATGAGGAATCAAATCAGTAGTCCATGGAAATCACTCTTGCATTTGGAGGTTATCTAGAGGATCCTATCATCAAAAAGGTTTAACAAATTAGTGCACTATGTCAAAATTCACAAGTCAATCTGCCATCAGATCCAATCAAACTTTGGTATGAATTTTTGATCAAAATTCATGAACAAACATCAACTAACCTCACCTATCATGAGGTTCTTCAAAAACATCATCTAAATCTCACCTATCATGAGGTTTATCAGATATGAAATCATTCCTCACCTATCATGAGGATCATCACAAATAGGATTATTTCTCACCTATCATGAAAGTAAGTCTTATTAATCATCAGAGTCAGGCATTAAGGAATTTGTATAATCAAATCATACCAAACCAAAGAATGGACATGATCGAAATTGACGAAATCAAAGTTAACTATGTCAAAATCTACAAATCTGACATCGATGCACTATATTAGGCATCCAAAGCGCTAAATAACCAGAAGTGCTATTTCAGCAATTAGATGTGCTATAACAAGCATCCAAAGCATTACTTTAATCAAAGCACTATTTCAAAATTTTGATGTGCTATAATATCTCACCAATGTGCCAAATTATTAAATCAAAGCGCTAAAACTTTCTAGGCGCTACAATCAAGCATCAAAGCACTAAATAAATCAATCGAAGTGCTTAACTTTTCTATGAAAGCGCTACAAAAATTAATGAAAGCACTAATTCCTCAAAGCGCTACAATAGTTAACGGAAGCACTACACCAAAGTGCAAAGCGCTAAAGTGTGACATTGATACGATAAAACTACTAAAAAATGGAAATGCATTAAAAAAAGGGCACGAAAAATGAGAATGCACAAATTACGAGGTGGAATATGGGTACGTACCAGAGGTCCATAGGCGGTCGACCGCTAGTGATGTCTCATGCGCTCGAACCGGTGAGTGTGGTAGTGGATCGACATCTTGCTCCAACTGGCACAATGTCTCTCTCACTAGGTGTTGAAAGTCCAAAAGGACAAATGAGGATGAAAATGACCTTTTTGACCTTATATAGATTTTTCAAAATGGATTTTTGAGGGATTTATTTTATTTTAATTAATTTTATTCATGAAATTAATTGAAATTTCATCCACGGGCTAAATTTTTATTATCAATGTTGGGAGATAAATTATTTCTTCATCAAATCATTTGAAAAATCATTAAAATCATTAAATTGTCCAAAAAATCTAAAAAGTCATAAAATCATTAATTTATCTCCCAAGGGGGCATATTATCATCAAGCATATGAAAATCAATATCTGGGGCATGTCTAGGGTATACTGATTTTTTTTTCATCGATACTTGCAGTAGCAGAAAATTTTTCTTTGAAGCAATGCATAAACATGTCACTTCAAAGAGGGGCAATATGTATACGGGTATGTGCAGGATCATCATGGAAAAAACATGCCCTTAAGTGGCAATAAAATTCATAAAAATCAGAGTTAGGCAACTGGACATAAAAAATTGAATAAGTTATCTATATTATTTTAAAAATATGTAATAATAGAATTTGTAGCAAATTGAATGTAGTTTATAAACTACTAGGTTTATTTAGAAAAAAAATAAATCTATTTGGTGAAAATTTAAAATTTCAATGCAGTAGTACTTAAATTTCAGGGAAAAAAAAAAGTAGGTGTTTGTCTAACCACCCTAACCACAATAAAATGATAATATTTTAGATATAAGTAAAGGACTCATGTCTGGATGTGATGCATATGTTTTTGTAATTTTTTTCCAAGTAAATAATTAATTATGAATTTTTTATTACAATATTTAAAAAATATAAAAATGTGTATGTCTAACCACCTTAACTTGGTCAAAACTTCATGAAATTCTTTTTTTTTTTTAATCCTATAGTATGTGAAGCATAGAATGTGACACATGTTTCATATTCAAAAAATGTGATACTGTTTGATAGCTATAGATTTTTTTCAATCAGCCTATCAATCGAGACTTTACTCGTAATTCAAATAGAAAATGAATAATAATTATTTATTAAATTCAAAATAAAGAATAATTTATATTGGTAGAAAGCTGAGAGTCTCTTTTAAAAATCGTTTGCGTTTCATCAATTTTGGGTAAAAAGAAAATCATCAGCCACATGGGCCATCATATCACTTACATATCGCCACTTTTTGGCCCATCATGATCCTGCACATACCCATACACCTAAAAATGGTCCGGAGAATCCAATTAATTAAATACAACTTATTTGATTAATTATACTAAATTCCTCTACTATGAAATAAATAAAAATATTTATTTTTATAGTTCACATTCACATTCACATTTAAATTCATACAATTCTTCTATTATCTCATCTTAATTAAATAAACAAAATTAAATAATTTTTTTGATTTAATTATCATTTCCCTATTTTATTCTATCACATCAGACCTTAGATTAATTAAATAAAGATTAAACACTTTATTTATTAATTACCATATTCTTCTATTTTGATTTAATAAACAAATCCTATAGTTTGTTCTATTAAATTATTTATTCCTTTTTGGCTAATTTAAATAAATCAAAAATATTTAAATAAAGGCATAAAGAATATTCCTCTATATTTCCTCTAAACCAAATTAGATATCCTATGTCTGGTTTTTGTCAAAATCTGTCAAAATTAATGCCTTCAAACTTCACGGGAAGTTTTGGAGACAAATTGCAAATTCATCTCTCAATCCTCTTCCATCAATCCTTCCTCTTCTCTTGCTTGGTGTTTTCATGGGTAGAGACAATCCCCAAAATATTCTCAATCTCCTCCATCTCTCACCATTCAATCCTCTAGATTGAATCCAAACCTCTCTGTGCTATCCCTGTGCATTTCTATTGCTAGGAAATCTATAAATACAGATTCATTCAACCAAGAAAAGGATCCAAATTATCAATCTTATGCACTCTTACTCTACAAGAATTCAAGCATCGATCATCAAGCATCGATCATCAATCATCCAACATTTTAGAATCATATCATAGTTGCCTCATGTAGCTTCATCCATCATTTTTTATATCAATTCATGTTATAGTAGTTCTTTTATCATTTAGTATTATCATTTTAGCTTTACATCATTGCATCAGCATCATTCCATTCTTTAGTTTGTCATTTTAATAGTTATAGTGTTATTTAAATACGAGAGCACAATATCTTAATAAATCTTTGAAGATAGGAGACAATGAGATGCTTTTAGTAGATTATTTGTTTAATCTTTGATACAATGTTTCATTAAGAAGTGTTTTATTCTTTTTTAGTTATTCACACTTACATATATATATTAATTTTATTACACATATTTTCTTTAAGAATAAGTAAGAATTTCTCTTCATTTTTCATTTTGCTGCCTTATGAGATAATTCTCACGTTTCTTTTTGTCTTTATTGTTGTCCTTAATCACTACCAATAATATTTTTCAATCGTTGTCTTTTGCATTGTATTTATTAATTTATTGTCTTCACCTTATAATCGTTGTTATTTACCTTATAAATATTGTTACCTTTCCTTAAGTATTATCACTTTAATATTCTTGGCCACCCATCTTAATGAGAAACATTGTTGTTCTTCATTACGGATTTGTTGCATATGTTTATCCTATATTGTTGCTTATTAATTTGGCATGAGCATTTTAACTTTTACACATTAATATATGCCTTTTTTGGCAAGCATTCATCAAGGAATAGAATTTTTTTTAGGAACTACCATGTAAGGGTGAATTTTTCCATATTATGATCAAAGATTGAATCGATTAGTGGCCTTTGTCCTTTTGCCTCTACGCCTTTAACATTAAGGACAATTATGTGACATTCCCTCTTGACATTGATGATACTAAAAATAATATTGCCAATACGCTTTTATATTAATGAAAATATTTCCAACACCTTCAAGAACCCCTTCAATTGGACAGTGATACCTAAATTTCACTCTTCAACAACCAACAATATCTTCTCCCAATGGGTTTAGCATTCATTTTCCTATAGTGTAGATGCTTTGATAGCTCTGATAGAAAATATTAGTAGAATGAATGCATGGAGTTTGAGATAATGTAACTTATGATATTGTAACTTACACAATAAGTTATCTTCTAGAAACAGTTAATGTGATATTATTACTTCACAAAAATTTAAATTATTACCTGTGTACAAAGTATAGTCTTAATATTATATTTTATGTAATAGGAAAAGATGAGCATTAAAATATAGCCAGAGATAAGTTAGACAACCATAAAAAATCCATAAAAAAATTCTTCTGTGAAAAATTATCATAGTTTCATGCCAAACTAAGCACTAAATAACCCAACAAATATCAAAATCTTAAACTAGATAAATGTAAAAGAATTGAATATTCATGCTCAAAACCCAAATATAAGAATTTTCCATGCTTTTAAATAAATTGTGAACAAACAAAAGGAGAGCCACTTCCACTCTGTACTCATTTTTTTTCTTCTATTGCTCCTTTCTATATTTCCCTTTTCCATGTTGTGATATCAAGGCTAGTAAAGCATGGCATGTCTAGGTACTAGTGTTTTTGTCACATTGGTTAAATATGGAGTTGAATTGACCACACCCAATTGAATCACCTATAAACTTATTTCTATCTACTTTTGGTAGAGTCAAACAATATAGTGTATAAACAGGTCAATCATTTGGTTTAGTGTTATATCTATTGCATTTCTTGGATTGTATGTGTTCTAACAAACTCAAATTATGCTCACTTGAGAAGCACTAGGTGTTGAATGTGTAACTAATAGTAGAGGCCTGTGAAGATTATTTTTCCACCTTCTCTTAATAATATTCTACATAGCAATATGTTTATCCTATTGAAAAAATATGATAAAACATGAAATAAAAATATGTTGATAATTTTATGCATCCAAATTAGCAAAGTAATAAATCAAAACTAAAACAAGATTATAAAATAGTTGCAAGCCATAACACAATAATTACGTGGAGAAACCCTTGCAAAAAAAAAATCCACACCCAAAGAGATCCAAGACTTTTATTAATCCTTCAAACAAGCTACATCAATACAACTTCTCCCTCTAAATTACCACACCACTTCATGGCTTCAACAACCTGCAACTTAACTTATTTTCTCTTTAACTCAAGCAATAAATATATAGGCATGGGAGAAAACATAAATAAACAATGTTCCCAAAACCATAAATCACAATAAATAGAAACTTTATTTTCCAACTTGTGATTTTATCCATTTTTTAGTAATGTGCACATGCAACTAAAAAATCTGTTTTATTCTTTTTCCAAACTCACATTTATCTTCCCCTTTTTCTCATGCTCTTTCTAATTTGACAATTAAAACACTTTGCAAGTTGTCATAGTTGCATTTAACAACTTTCATGATAACTAAAAGATAATTACAAATTGCATTTTAATAAATTAAAAACAAAGCAAGGTTGAGACATTTTATCAACATTCTCCCACTTGTCAAACATCTTGTAAAGAGCATAAAGGGAAACTGAATAAATCAAGATTTAGAAGATGTGAGGCCCATGGCCTCTTTGCACCAACTAAATTTTTATGTGCTCACAGGATTAGTAAGAGAATCTGCAAAATTCTCTATAGTGTCTACTTTCTATAACATGACTTTACCACTCTCAACCATTTCCCAAACAAAGTGATACTAAACATCTATGTGCTTTGTGCAGGCATGATACATTAGGTTTTTAGCTATACAGATGGCACTTTTACTATCACATCCAATTCTTACTTGTTTACACTGAAAGACAATACCTGAACACAATCTCTCTAACCACACCGCCTCTTTACAATCATGTGTTGCAACCATGTACTCTACTTTTGTAGTGGACAATGCAATCGTATGTTGTCTTTTTATCATCCAACTAACTACTCCTCCAAAAAAAGTAAATGCATAGCCACTTGTAGACCTTCTGCAATCTAGATCACCAGAAAAATATGAATCAACAAGACCATGCAAATCAATCACCTTACTCATATCATAAGATCCATGATAACAAATACAATGATTAGAAGTCCCACATAAATATCTTAAAACCCTTTTCACACAAGTCCAATTTTTTTTACTAGGATTTTCCATAAATCTACTTTAAGAACTCCCACTACTTGGGAAATATTAGGTCTTGTAAAAATCATAGCATACATAAGGCTTCCTACAACACTAGCATATGGAACTTTATACATCTCTTCAAGTTCATCATCTCTTTTAGGACATTACTTTAGAGATAGCTTAGCACCAACTGGAAGGGAATACTAACTGGTTTACAATCATACATGCTAAAATGCTGCAAAATAGTGTTAACATACTTCTTTTGATTTAACTATAATTTTTGGTTAACTTGATCCATGTTGATTTCCATACCCAAGATATATTTTGCAGCCCCTAAATCTTTCATGTCAAAATTACTAGATAACCGACTCTTAAGTTCCCTAATCATTCCCTTATCATTCCCAATAAATAACATATCATCAACATATAGGACAATGATTAGTAATTGATCATCAATTAGTTTAAAATAGACACAATGTTCTTATTCACTTCTAATAAAGTCATGATTCAATGCAAAAGAATCAATTTTTTGATACCACATTCTTGGTGACTACTTCAAACCATTAAAAAATCTCTTTAACCTACAAACCAAATGTTCTTGTCCCTCCACAATAAGATTATCAGGTCATTTCATAAATATTTCCTCATCAAGATCCCCATGCAAGAAAGAAGTTTTTAACATCCATTCGCTCTACTTCCAAATCAAAATCATAGGTAATTGATAAAAGGAGGATAATAGAGGTTAGTTTAGACAAAGGAGAAAAAATCTCACCAAAATCCACACCCTCAACTTGAGACTAACATTTTGCCACTAACTAGGCCTTGTACCATTCCAACTTATGATTTTCTTTAAATTTCTTTTTAAATACCCATTTGCATCCAATGGATTTCCTACCCTTAGGTAGTTCAACTAGATCCCATGTGTCACATTTTTCCAAGGCCTTTATTTCATCTTTCATTTCTTCTAACCAATAATCATGCTTATCTAAAGATAAGGCCTCTTTCATAGATCTAAGTTCATTGTTAGTACAAGATAAAGAAAAAAAACAACGAAAAAACATATGGACTATATCCATACCTATCAATAGGACTAACCTCTATTAGAGGTGTAACAAGATACTTAGGTTGTTCCTCTTCATAATTCTCTTCTAATCCTTCATCTTCACTTTCATGTTCATCATGTGCATCTTCTTGTGGTTGTTCTACATGTGCATCTTCTTATGGTTGTTCTACCTATGTATCTTTTTGTGGTTCAACCTTAATATCAAAATGCACTATTTTTCTAGGATTTACATGAGGTTGTTCATCATTTTTAAATTCCTTACGCTCCCTAAAAATTACATCTTTAGAATATATCATTTTAATTGCTATAGGATCCCAAAGCTTATAACCCTTAATGTTCTCTCCATAACCCACAAAAAAACATTTGTTAGCTTTGAAGTCAATCTTATAATGTTTTTCTTTAGGAACATGAACATATGCCTCACTACCAAAAACTCTAACATGAGAAATTGATGGTCGTTTACCTGTCCATACCTCATATCTGGAGTTTTATCAATAAGAGCAGAAGTAGGTGACCGATTAACCAGATAACAAGTAATGTGAATTGCTTCAACCAAAAAGAGTTCTTCAAGCTTTGCACTACTCAACATTCTTCTAGCTCTATCCATTAAAGTCTTATTCATCCTCTTTGCCACTCCATTTTGTTGTGGAGTATATGGAGTTGTTTTCTACCAAACAATTCTTGCATGCTTAAAATAATCATCAACATCCCTAGAGCAATATTTACCACCATTATTCATTCTTAAAACCTTTACTTTTTTATCTGTTTGTTTCTCAACAAGTGTTTTAAATTCTTTAAATATAGAAAAAATAACAAATTTCTCCTTCAAAAAGTAAACCCATGAATATCTAGAATAATTATCAATAAAGGAAACATAGTAGTGAAACTTTCCAATAGATGGTATATCCAGAAGAACAAAGACATCACTATGAATTACCTCCAAAATTTGTTTAGTTGTAGTACTTCCATATTTAAATGAAAATCTATGTTATTTTCCATACATGCAGTGTTCACAAAAATCAAAATCAGTAGAGTAACCTGAAAAACCATCAAACAATTTTTTATTTATGATATTTTTGAGACCCTTTTCACCAATATGACCCATCCTATGGTGCCATAACTTAGATGATATAGAGTTATCAATTACATTAACAAAGTTACAGAAAGTAGAAGCATCAAGTCTAAATAGGGTGCCACACTTATTAGCCTTAGCTAAAACTAAATTCCCTCTAATTAACTTGCAACCACTCTTTTCAAAACTAACATGCACTCTCAAATCATTCATTTTAGATACAAGAATTAAATTTCTAGCTAAACTAGGAATGCACAATACATCTTTAAGATTTCTAACCCTTCCATCATTGAAGATCAATTTTACCTCCCCTTGACCTACAATTTCCCATGTGCTATTATCCTTGAGGAAAATTTTCCCACCATCATAAGTTGAATATGCTGAAAACCATTCCTTGTGAGGAGTCATGTGGTAGGAAGTACCCGAATCTAATAACCAAGAGTCATCATAAGTCATATTAGCAAAAATAATAAAAGCATCAGTAGCTTCATCATTAGAGGATTTATCTATAGAGTAATCATCCTTATTTTTCTTTTTATTCTTACATTCCTTTTGGAGATGCCCATGATTACCATAGTTCCAACACCTCAATCTACTCTTACCAGGTGATTTTGACATTCCCTTAGACTTAGAACGATCCTTATACTTGTCATTTTCACCTTTCTTTTTTTCCTTACCTTTCTCCTTAGATCTACCTCGGACATGCAATGCATCTTTAGACCCCTCCAAATTCTTTCTCCTCATTTCCTCTGAAAGTAGAGTGGCAATGAGGGAATCCAACTTTAAATCATCTAAAAAAGAACCATTGATTGCAATAATATGATAATCCTAGGATTCAGGTAGTGAACATAATAATAAAATACATTTATCCTCCTTATCCATCTTTACGTTAATTGATTGTAGCTGATGCAAGATTAGAGTAAATGAATTCAAGTATTCTACAATTGAGTCTCCATTATTCATTTTAAGAGAATATAACTTTATTTTCAAAAATAACTTGTTAATGAGACTCTTAGTTTGGTATATCTCTCCTATTCTATTCCATAACTTATATGCAATAGTCTCATTTAGATACATTCAATATAACATAATCAAATAAACACAAACGAATAGTGTCATGAGCCTTTTTATCTAACTTAATCCAATCTTCATCTGACATAGTTTCTAGTTTATTCTCTTTATTAAGAGCAACCCATTGATCTCTTTCTTCCAAGAGATCCTCCATCTTTAACTTCCAAAGCTCATACCCAATACTATTGAATTTCTCAATGTCCAGTCGAGATGAGCAAGCCATGATCTCTTATCACATTGAATTTGAAACTACAAGAAAAAACAACACACTCCCACTGCAGCAAAAAACCCAATCAACCACTCCAAGAAAGGCATCCCCTTCTCTAATCAAGCCAATTTGACTCTGATACCAAATGTTGAAAAAATAGGATAAAACTTGCAAAACAAATATGCTAATAATTTTATGCATCCAAATTAACAAAGTAATAAATCACAATTGAAACAAGATTACAAAATATGTGCAAACCATAACACAAGAATTACGTGGAGAAACCCTTGTGGGAGAAAAATCCACACCCAAAGAGATGCAAGACTTGTATTAATCCTTGAAACAAGTAACATCAATACAACTTCTCCCTCTAAATCACTCCACCATTTCATGGCTTCAACAATCTGCAACTTAACTTATTTTTTCTTCAACTCAAGCACTAAATATATAGGCATGGGAGAAAACATAAATCAATAATGGTTTCCAAAACCATAAATCACAAAGAAAATAAACTTTCTCTTCCAACTTGTGTTTTTATCCATTTTTTAGTAATGTGCACATGCAACTAGAAAATATGTTATCTTTTTCCAAACTCACATTTGTCTTCCCCCTTTTTTCATGCTCTTTCTAATTTGACAAGTAAAACACTTTGCAAGTTGTCATAGTTTCATTTAGAAACTTTCATGACAACTAAAAGATAATTGCTAATTTCCTTTTAATAAATTAAAAACAAAGCAAGGTTGAGACATTTTCTAAACATATCCTTATCCATGTGCCCTATTCGAATGGTTGTCTTTGACCAATTTGTGTCCTCCCAAATGAAACTTTAGAAGGCCTATTCACATGCACCTCCTGAGCAGGAATTCAAATATTAAGGTTTGATTAGACAACTTCCACAATGTTAGTCCATCTTTTTTGTGAATATGCCCATATTTCTTCTGAAGTTTGCTTTCTTGAAGAAAAAAGGAATTGAAACTTGTGGAAATGTGTGGGTGACAATAGTTCATTCAAAGTTGTCAAGTCCAAATAATTTGTGCCATTGCAGCAAATGATTTTATTGGAAATCAATTATTTAAGAAGAGAGTACTTGAGTAAGGAGTTTTTCTACTAAATTCTTTAAATTATATATTTTCAATTTGAATTTCATTACTAGAGCCTTCTATTATCTGCAGTGATTGATCTAGTGCATTATATGTTCAAAGAAATAAATTTCTCAACTAGGAGAGACATTGTTTTTTCTCTCTTTCAACACTTTTTAAAGTTTTTTTATTTTTTATTTTTTATTTTTTATTTTTTATTTTTGTAGATTTAATTTTTCCTTCTTTACAAAACAATATTTAAGGTAGGGAGCCAAAACACCAATGACCAACATTAATCAGAGTCCATTGTTGAGGATCATTGCCACTTCTCCAATATGACAAGATGATCAGTATCAAAATGTGAATGATAAATCTTATATTTTGCAGTTTTGTAGGAGATGATAGAGAGGGTTAGATCATTATCAAAATGTGAATTATACATCTTATACCTAGCAGTTTTTTGAGAGATGATAGAGAGGGTTAGACATCCCCATTTGGTATATGCCATCATAAGCTCATCTTTGGTTTGTTTCTTGGTTAGAAAATTTATCCAGATTAAATGCATGCTCATATTTAGATCTCTTTTTTCTGCATACCACATTGACCTAACAGTTTATATTGTTTGCAAATACATAGATGCTAATTTGTGAAGAGTATGCCTTAACAAATACATTTATCATAGAATGAAGTATATTGTTAAGCCATGTAGTACATAAAATGTAACATTATTTATTTTTCAAGGGTTTATTATTGAGGACAGAGTGGAAAAATTAATTAGAAACAAGCCACACTCTATCTAATTATGCCATTAATTTATTAAATCTATTCTTATGAATATTTGACTTACATGATTTTTAGATACACTTTTTCAACATGGTAGACAGATTACCTCTACCAAAGACACTTGCAGAGAAGCTTTTTCATGGCATCATAGAGATTGAGAGGCCCAGTCTGGGTAAGTGAATGGGAATTGACATTATTGTTTTACAATTTGATAATATTTTTATTTAGATCTGAATCTTAGGGGAAAATAATTTTTTTGTGGTAATAGCTGGTTAATTTTTTTGAAAGGTGCCACATGGTAAGTCCTTGTTGGAGGTTAATGATTCATTTCTTGACCATCACAAAGGTTGGTGCTATTATCTTGTATTTCCTTTTCTATTATTTCAGCTTTGTTGAAAAACTTGAGGACTTGGCCCAAATTATTGTTCATCTTTGTTAGAAATTTGGAATGATTAAATAACCCAAGAACTTTATAAGAGAAAATCAAAGTTACATATATTGGAAAATCATAAAGAATGTGCACCAGAACTCTGAGAAATTATGCAATGTAAATATGACAAAATTGCATTAAGAGCCTCCAAGCTAAAAAAATACAATGCAAATATGCATGAATGAATGCAAGAGTATTGAAAGAATGAATGCAAATACAAGCTAGGTAGTGAGTTTATATAGAACTTAGGAGAGGAGGTAGGTGGAAAATCCAACCAATAGGAATCAACCACAAAAAGTGGAGATGGACCACCAAAAGTGGATATTCCCACCAAAAGTGGAAAGTAGTTCCACCCTTTAAGGAAGGGAACAACTCATCACTTATCTCCTAGTTATTAAATAATAAACTCACTTTATTATCCTAAGTAAGCTTAATTAAGTGTAGGAAAAACCTAGGAATAAGGGAAAATAAATTAACCCGCTAGGAAAATAAAAACCTACACCAAAACCCCCCCCTTAAGCATAGCTTAGGAGGATGTGAAAGATGATGGGTCTCGAAAAATGAGGCCATATTAGGTACCCATAAAATTCCCCCCAAGGAAGAAGAAGCCCCCCCATAAATAGAGTGAGAACACCCCCACCCATAATAGAGAGATAAATGAAGTGGAAGGACAAAAAATCCCCCCAAAGATATCCAATGGTAGACGCTCGAAACTAGATGTAGAAGATGGTCAACGATCATCGAACAATGTGCCTCCTCTTAGGAAGAAACATAACCAAAGGTGTATGCACACTATCTCCCAAATCCTGAAAGGAATATGTAGGAAGAAAGTGCAAGATGTATGGAGTCTTTGAAGTTGGCTCAAGTATCCCCATGTTGATGTTGAAAGCTATCACAATCAAATTAGGTGTTCTAGGCCACACTGCTGAAGATGGCAAATCAAAATCTCCTAGAGATAGATGTAGAGCATAAGCAAAAGACTCAATTATCTCCTCTAAAAATATATTCTCCAAATGATGATCCAAAGTATCCACACTCATGTCAAAATGTGATGACTGATTATGCATAGAATGAACAAGAGGGTCAAAGTGTTCCATCACAACAACTGAAGAAGAATCAACTTTATCAAAGAGAAGATGAATACACTCAATAGTGTCTCCCAAGTCTGCAATATGTGTCTCCATAAAAAGTCTGAAATACCTATCAAGAGATCATCCCAAGATGAATCAAGAAGACTATAGATATCTTGTTGCAAGAATTCATTGGAAGCTTTCAAAGAAGAAACTCTAAACTTTGAAGTAGCAATAGTGCATGCAAGGAAAAAAGAGTGGTCTTCAAAGAGAAGATGTATGTCCTCAATAGTTTCATCTAGATCTAAGATGAAGGACTCTACAAACAAGCAAGAGATCTCTGGTAGAAATTTATCCCCTTGGACTGAATCCAAAAGACATTTAAATGATCATGTTGTAATGAATCACTAGAGGCACTTGAAGAAGCATCTCTATAATTTGAATCTACAACAGGTGATGTCGATGTAATCTCAACATGAGGATGAGAAGCAAGATAAATCTTTGTGTCATTTGAACGTTCAAGATGTGCATAATACTTAAGCTCCTCTAAAGTATCATCATCATAGGGTATATTATCTGCATCATCAAGTGGAATGAGGAAATCTATAATAGGATCATCTGGGAATGGAGAAACATGAGGGTCTCCAAACATCTCCCAAATCTTGGTCCAAATTGAGCGGGGACATTCAATGCCATATATGGACAACAAAGTGCCATAATCAACATGAAAACCAATTATTCCTATTACATGATCAACTCTATTACCCCAAACATTCTTCTTATCAGGTGTGTCTAGTTCAAGAATGAGTCCATAAAGGTAAGGAAAAAATTTTAGTCATCTGAGATGGGTTAAAATGTCTTTTTTCCAAGACTCATAATTAGCCTTATCCAAGACTATCACAAAAAGATGACTAGAAAAACCCATGATACATTCCTCAAATGATTACAAAATAACACCAAAAAAAAACATCAACACACTCCCACCCCTTTCACTACTATCAAATATCACCCCCCAAAATATTATAAGGTTGGCACTTTATAATTTAGTGCATTTACAAAGCCTTTTCCAGGATACAATGCTCAATAGGCTCAAAGTAGCCAAAATTACAAATTTTGATGCAAAATGAACTTGAGAGAAAATCTGGAAAAATTTAGCTTTACGGTTGTGTAGTGCTCTTCAAGACCTTTCCAATCCCTATTTGTTTCCAGAAATGGAGCACTAGGGCAAAAGTTATGGCTTGTTGAAGAAATTGGCACAAGACAACTTCAACTTGAAATATCTAGTACAAGATGGAAAAATATCTTCTCAATACCTCTATGGATCGAAAGTGCATGTCTCTAGCTTTCCAATGATATCCTATTTGCTAAAATCCAATGCCTGAAGCAAAAGATATGATTTTTTAAAAAATTGGATGAATTTAGCTGTAGGAAACAATTTTTTCTAGCAAAAAAATATTTCTGATTTGATTTCTAAAAAATCTTCTCACTATTTGTAGACAATAACAAAAACTCGGAAATATTTTTAAGCTAAGAACAAAACCCATAAATCATTTTTTGATCCAACAAGCAGAAGATGAAAAAAAATTAAAAAAATTAAACCTTCAACCAAAAGAAAAATGATGTGCGACACTTTTTTTACAACAATTTTCTTCAGATATGTGTAAGATATGAAAAAACTAAAAGATACCTAGTTGAGATTTTGACCCTGGCTACGAACCCCATAAATCATTTTTCTTAAAAATGAGTGGAAGCTAGATTTTTTGAAGCAAAAAGCAAAAAGACTCCAATGAAAAATGAATTTCCTCAAACCCCTGCCTACAACTATGTCAAATGATCTCCAATTTGTATGAAATAAAAGTCAACTTTGACTTTCTCGAGCCTTTTGGACGTGTTGAAATAGTCAAAAATGCTGCCAGTATAACCAGAAATGTTGCAATCACCCAAATATCACAATACACATATGCAAAATAAAGAGGTAATTAAATCTTTGCAAATCCTTTATGATTCTCCAAATCGTTCAATAACGCAAGAGAATTGCATATGGGAATTTACAAGATTTTTACAAGAAACTCAATCTCTCAATCAAGAATCTAAGAACTTAGATTTCTCAAAACAAAAGCTTTGATACCATGTTAGAAATCTGGAATAGATTGAATAACCCAAGAATTTTATAAGAGAAAATCAAAGCTACATAGATTGGAAAAGCATAAAGAATGCACACCAGAACTCCGAGAGATTATGCAATGTCAATATAATAGAATTACATTAAGAGCCTCCAAGCTGAAAAAATGCAATGCAAATATGCATGAATGAATGCAGGAGTATTGTAAGAATGAATGGAAATACAAGCTAGGTAGTGAGTTTATATAGAACTTAGGAGAGGGCGTAGGTGGCAAATCCAACCAATAGGAACCAACCACAAAAAGTGGAGATGGACCACCAAAAAGTGGAAAGTAGTTCCACCCTTTAAGGAAGGGAACAACTCATCACTTATCTCCTAGTTATTAAATAATAAACTCACTTTATTATCCTAAGAAAGCTTAATTAAGTGTAGGAAAAACCTAAGACTAAGGGAAAATAAATTAACCCACTAGGAAAATGAAAACCTACACCAACAATCTCAAGTATAACAAATCTCCATGACCAACTAACAGATTCATTGGTGCAGAGAGCAGTAGCTGCTGAGATGCTTTTCCTTATGTCTCCTGACAAAAAGGCATAAACCATTGCAATTACTGAAAATTATGTCAACAATATTGCCCCAAGGTATGATTTTAAAAATATTGGTCACTAATCAGTATTTTTGTTATGTTGGTTGGTTGTATGTGCCCAAAAGTAAAAGAACACATAAGATCTTGATGCTGATTATATCAGAGGTGGAGTTTTGGGAGGAGCTAGAGAATAGAGATTGAAGAACTGTATTGTTGTACACATATTGTTAGAAACAACATTCCATGATCCAGTTGCATCTTCTAGTAAGAGTCATTACTTTGTCTTCTATATAAAATGAAGACAAAAAATTCTTTGTTACAACCTTGAAATGTATAATGTTTTTCTTTTTGCACTTTATTTTTCACTTGTATTAAAACAATCTATTCATCTAGTATGTTGCATGTCCAATTTAATTAGTGTTGTTACAACATTTCATTTTAAAAATGGTTGCACACATAACAGAAGCAATAACTATCAACAACACATGTAAGCACTAAATTTATAGTGGGTTTTTGTCAATACATGCATAATTGAATACTACAGAATAGTTGGCCAGCCAACATTATGAAGTTGTTGACCAACCAAGAAAATAAGTTGGAGATGGGACTCCATATTCCTAAAAACATTGAGTACCAGTATATAATGTTATGCATAGAACTTGGGATTCCTTATTTCTTGCACCATATTAGCCAATATGTGAAACAAACTAGTTTATTTCAAAATTGTACTTATTGGCATGCACCCTTCCATTGAGTATCCATTTTTTATCTTCAACCAAAATCAAACACCTTTCCTAATGCCTCTTAGAATCCACCTCTTTCATGTTTTGGTCACAATGGCTAGGTCGTGATGACAACTTGAAGTTAACAAATAAATGCTTTATTTTTATGATTTTTGCCTTAATCCCCTTGCATTTGATTTGTTGATTGTCAATTGTCTTGCTACAAGCCTTTTATTTGGAAGGTATTTCATTTTCGTTATACTCTTTAGTTTCCTAGTTTGATTCTTGCCAAAATGAGCCTCACCTCTACTCAAAGTGAACCTCATCTCACCTCTAAAAGTACTTATTGGTGTCTAAATAAATGGGGAACTAGTAGTGTGGAACTGCTTGAGACCTGGAATATTTACTTGGTTTCTACCTAATTCTAAATTATTTCCACTTTCCTTGAATATGGCATTGAGCATTGGAAAAAAATCTTAACAATAGCATTAGAGGTTCAACATTTAGATAATAAATACTATTTTCTAGTCCAACATGATGATGTATTATGTTCTATCTAAATCTCTTTAGTAGAGTGAGATTTGAGCTAATCATTATTCTTGACTGGAAAATTTATCTCCACTTATGCATCAGTGTGGTGTTTTTAAGTGTCTTGAGGGGTCCAACCTAAGATGGTGCAAAACATGGCAAGGTTCATGAAGGAAAAAAACTGATTACAAACTATGGAACTTTGAATGTGTGCTCAAGTAGCTCAGTAGTGAAGACAAAAAGTCTCTTTGAAGGTTTAAAGTGTTATGTTTGCTAACTAAACAGTTGAATTAAAATGCAATGGAAGTGATGTACAAATGAGGTTCTAATATGCAAAGAGTAACTAATGGCCTACACTAGTACAATCAAGGTAGCTCTGAGAGAATTTTTTCTAGTTGTGGGAGAGTTACCCAAGCCTTGGTGAAAAATCATCGAATATCTACTCAAGGGATTCTCAAACTAATAACTAGGCTCTGCATAAGATCTAAAATTTTAAATGTGATGTAGGGGCAAGCTAGTAAGTTGGTAAGAAACTCTTCCAATTGGTTTCTTGTATGTTGGTATCTCTTCCATATCTTCCTACAATTTTTTTGGGGTGGGGATCATGTTCTCCATGCACATAAATAGGCTTTGTGAGACCTCAAAATTATCATATTTGAATGAAAGGATAAAAAAAATGTTGGATTCAAATAGTATCCAAAAAAATAGAGAGGGGAGTGCATTGTCAATAGCATTTCTCAATTGTGTCTCACAATAGCATGATGCATACTAAACCTCTGTATCTGCAAGTGAACTCTAAATATCTCAGTTCAGCATCTCTGCATCAAACTCCATAACAAAGAATTTGCAGAAAAAGGTTTAAATCCACAAAAGTATTTTTATATATATTAACCTACAAAGAAAATAAGGACATACATAGGATCTACAAAAGGTAAAAATATTGAGCTTTTTCATTGAATTAAATAACCGAAAATGGCATCCAGTTTACACAACCATGAACAACCTTCTTCCCAAAATTACTACAGCCCACCACCACTAAAAACCTAAAGAGCCCCAAAAAAGAATGCTCCATAAAAAGGAGGAAACAAGCCAAAAAGAAACTGCCCTAACAAACAGTAACCACCCCAAAATTAGAGATGCATGAACAAGAATAAATAGAAAGTAATTGATTAACCATTACACATCCTAAAATCATGATAAGATTTGACAGTTACATCATCTTCCCTGCCTTTAAAAAGGTCTGAACCTCCTGCTTCAGAAAAATTAGTTTGCATTACCACAAACGATGTGGTCTTCAAATTATCCTCTTGGGACTCCTTGACACAATCTAATCTATTTTCCAAGCTTCCAACCTATTTTTTTCTAGGGTCAGGAGTCCAATGTTGATTCCATCATTCGTTTGGATGGATAAATCTAGGAAAAGTCCCCAAAGAAAATCCAATGAATAAACACTACTACATTCAATAATAGACTTCAAAGTCTTTCCCTTGCTCCAATCACATTTCACATCATTCCTCTCAGACCGGATAAGGAAATTACTATGGACTGAAATTTGAATCACATTATTGGAAGATCTTTGATGATTGTACTTAGACACCCACAACTCACTATCTCCTTGAGAATGAAGGTCACAATAAACTAAAACTCCAACACCTATTTCTCGAGGTGCACATGTAATCTTGTTAGTTGAATCTTGTTGCAGATCTACAACAATTTTTGGTTGGATCTCATTCTTCAAATAATTTTCCTCTTTTTCTCCTAGAGTTTCCTCCAACCCTCTTCTTGGTGGAGCTAGAATTCTATTTTTTCTTCAAGCTCGAACTTGGCTTCTATCAGAAGAGACAAAGTTTCCACTTCAGATGCTCCTTCCTCTTTCCATGGTTTTAAGAGTGTTTTCTTTCCTTCATGTGCAACCTCATAGGCATTCTCTCTACCTCGATGCATTACATTCCAATCATATTACCAAGGCCTACCCAAAAAAAAATGGCAGGCATCCATCGGTACCACATCACAAAGCACTTCATCCACATATGGACCAATTTTGAAGGAAACAAGGAAAGATTTATCCACATGTACACTATGGTCTTTTTCTAACCAATAAATATTATAGGGATTATGTTTTGGAACAAAAGAAAGTTGTAATTTGTTAACCATCTCTGTACTCACCAGATTATTAATAGATCCACCATTTATGATCACCTTACATATCTTGTCCTTACATTTGCATTTTGTTTGAAAGATGTTCTTCTCTTCCAATCAGCTTTAGGGGTTTCTTTGTACCTAGATATCCAGGTTATTTTCAATATCAAGTTCTCTCCTAACTCAGCTTCAACTTCTTCTATCCAAGGTTCTTCCTCTTGGGCTACCATCACCCTTTTGGGGTTTTGAGGACAATCTATAGCCTTGTTGGCTTCATCACAAATAAAAAACTTCATAGGCTTCCACTCTCTAGGAGGACTACCTCCTCGTCCTCTACCTCTAAAACCTCCCTTTCCTTTGAAGTCGGTCTTCACATTCTTGCCTTCTTTTGACTCTTCATTTATGGTAGTTTCCAAAGAAAGCTCTTTCTCTCTATTTTGTTTTCTATCATCTCTTTTACTCACTATTTTTCTTTTTTACTGTAGTTTCTCCTCTTCCTTTAAAGAATATACATAAGCTTCATCCATCGTAGGTACTTTCAACAATGTGATTTCATTGGAAAGTTTAAATTTGAGTGCATTCACATACCGAGATACTACTTTCTCTTCACTCCCCTGTATATCTATTTGAATTTGAAGTCTCATGAACTATTCAATATAAGCATGCACTAACTAATCATTTTGTTTCAAATTTTTGAATTCTTTAAATAATTTTTTATGGTAATCAGAGAGCAAGAATCAAGCTCTCAAATTTTTAAGCATCTTAGGCCAAAGCCTAATTTTATCTTTTCATTGTCTTCTCCTTGAAATTTGCACATTCTTCCACCACAAAGTTGCATGTGACTTCAACTTGGATGCAAAAAATTTCACTCTTTTTGGGTCATCTTCATCAATGTCCTCCATGTCAAAATACTTCTCCAACTCTTGAACCCAATCTAAAAATACATTTGAATTGAGCTCTCCTTTAAAATCAGAAATATCAACTTTTACCTTAGAAATTTGGCTTTTTAAGGCTTCAATAAGCCTCTCCATAGGTTCTACTGCATTGGCAACATTTCTACGATGGATTTCATTCCTTCTGCCTCTTCCTCCCCAATTCACGCGTACACCCCTCTAGAACATTGTTGATTGCTCTGATATGAAACTGATGAAGAATAAACCTCTATATCTACAAGTGAACTCTAAATATCTTAGTTCAACATCTCTACATCAAACTCCATAACAAAGAATCTATAGCAAAAGGTTTAAATCCACAACTATATATATATATATATATATATTAACCTACAAAGAAAACAAGAATGACATTCATATGATCTACAAAAGGTAAAAATATTGAGCTTTTTCATTGAATTCAAAAACCAAAAATGACATCCAGTTTATACAGCCATGAACAACCTTCTTCCCAAAATTACTATAGCCCACCACCACTAAAAAACTAAAGATCCCCAGAAAAGAACACTCCATAAAAAGGAGGAAACAAGCCAAAAAGAAACTGCCATGACAAACAGTCGCCACCCCAAAATTAGAGATGCACGAACAAGAAAAAATAGAAAGTAATTGATTAACCATTACACATCGTGCAGTCATGATAAGATTCGATGGTTACATCATAGCATGAACATACCCATACTATTTTTCTTTCTACTCACCACCTCCTTGGCCCTACCCATGGCCTCATACAAATAGACCATGAGTCAAAAAATTTATGAGAGGTTCTAAAAAATTGACAACTTGTTCAGCTGTATGCCAAAATCTTGTAGAAATAATGTATTTTTCCACTATTTTACCATCTATTTGATTTGTGAAGCTAGACTCCGTCCACTTTTTTGAAATAAAATTTTCTTCAAATTCATTTTTGTGTTGACAAGAGTCTACAATGCAACAAAGTGCATAGTAAATGTTGTCACCTTTGGTCAAATGAGCTCCTTTCCCTTTGTAAAGGATCATATCATATGCAACACCCTTGTGTGATCGAAGAGCATATCAATCCTCAATACTTCATAAGATAGGGTTTTGAACCTAGGACCTACCATTGCAATAGCATCCACTATACCTTACTAGTGGGGAGACCTTGCAACATGAAATGACATGCTAGACTAGTAATAGAAATTTGCAATCGCCTTCTTCATATTTTCATCAACATTCTTCCTCCATCCTTCGCCTTCTTCATATTTTCATTGACATTCTTCCTGCATCCTTTACTCTACAAAGTGGTTTGCAATCTTGATGCAGTATGAGGTGCAATGAAAGAGTTAATGATTTGTCCACTTGTGTTTGGGCCACATGTAGTAAAAGTAGTTGTTGACTTAGACTTTGTGAAAGAGTTTTGTGTACTAGTTGCCTTATCCAAACGATTACCCCTAGCATTTGTAGAATTAGAAGTGATTTTTTTCTTAGGGTATGTGCAGGATCATCATGGAAAAAACAGGCCCTTAAGTGGCAAAAAAATCAGAAAAATCAGAGTTAGGAAACTTGACATAAAAATTTGAATAACTTATCTATATTATTTCAAAAATATGTAAGAATATAATTTGTAGAAAAATGAATTTAGTTTCTAAATTACTAGGTTTATTTACAAAAAAAATAAAATCTATTTGGTGAAAATTTGAAATTTCAATACAGTAGTACTTAAATTTTAGGGAAAAAATAAGAAGTAGGTGTCTGTCTGACCACCCTAACCACATTAAAATGATAATATTTTTTTAGAAGATTTTATATATAAGTAGATGACTCATGTCATGATGTGATGCATATTTTTTTGTAATTTGTTTCCAAGTAAATAATTAATTATAATTTTTTTATGACAACTTTTAAAAAATATAAAGACTCGTATGTCTGACCACCTTAACTTGGTAAAAACTTCATGAAATTCATTTTTAAATTTTTTAATATTATATTATGTGACGCATGTTTTGGATTCAAAAAATATGATATTGTTTGAAAGCAATAGATGTTTTCAATAAGCCTAAAAATCAGGACTTTAATCAAATTCAATAGAAAATGAGTAATAATTATTTATTAAATTCAAAGTAAAGCATAATTTATATTGGTGGAAATATGATAATCTCCTTTAAAAACCCTTTTTGTTTCATCAATTTTGGGTAAAAAAAAAGTCGTCAACCACATACCCATCATACTGCCACTTTTTGGCCCATCATGATCCTGCACATACCCCTTAGTTCTTGCGTATTTTCTTTCCTTAAGATCATAGTATGCTTGGAAAACTTGTTTTTCAAAGTTACATTTGAAACAATTTATGCCTCCATTGACATATTCAAACAAAAAATGGCATTTGACTTTGGTTGTACCAAAAATTGATGTGCAATGTGCCCACACAAAGTCTCTCTAACCAAATTTGCAAAAAAAATTGAATGCAATATTTCATGTGCAAGTTAAATAAGAATGATTTGGTTACTAATTTTTGAAAGTGTATTAAATGTTTGAAGTAAGAAAGAAATTGCCTTTGCTTTTACAACTAATTTTATTTCTGTTGTTATTTTCAGAATATACAACTTCTAATGACCGGATTGTTTCATTATTGCTAACATGAGTGCAAGTTTTATTAAATTATAAAAAGTACATTAAATGTAACAGTTTGAAAAAAAAATATGCCAAGAGTCAGCATTGAAGACATTTTGTTGCAATACAAGGATTCTATAAAAATGAAGAAATTTTTGCTATAGTAGAATAAATCAAAGGTTGACTAGCCTTGAAAATAATACAAGAACTTTCTCTTGCCTTTAAATGAAACTAATTCAAAACCACAAAGAAAAAAACACATATAAACAGAAAGATATGCAATCATAGTTTAATTTATAGCAAGAAAAGCAGCAAATAATTCTACAAATCGTCACTGGGTGCAACAATGCAATGGATTTTTTTTTAATTTAAAGTCACTAATAATGAAGATAGATTCTATAACATTATGATACTATTTCCAACCCATCTCCAAGTCCAAGAAATATATATCCCTTAAGATTATGAAGAAGGAGGTCAAACATGATCTATGCATTCCTTCAAAGGGAAATAACAAGGAATTGCTCAAGCTCTAGTAATTGAAACCAATATAAAATCAATGAAATGAAGAAGATATTAAGATTTCCTATTATTGGACTTCTCTTTTCTCTCATTTACCAATTTATGGTATCCCTTGAAAAATCCTCCTCCATAATGAGCTATATAAAACTTATAAATAGGAAGGTACATCAATTAGAGAATTGTGATAAAAACATAATTTTTTTTTGAAAAAACTTAAGGAAGATCTAGAGTTTTTTTAAATTTATTATATATAACAACAATTTGTAATGTCTCCTAATTGGGGTATGCCTGACTTTTTCCAAAAGTAAGAATTCAAACAATATAATTTGTTTTACAAATAGTATCCTAAACTTAAATCATATAAATGTTATTAAACTTAAGAGTAAATGAATATTAAGATAAATAACATCATCTAATTAGGTCTAGTCTATAGTTTCATTTCCAATAACCAAACATATAAAGGATTGGAAAGGAAAGCACGATAAGGCGCCTAGAGACTATTCATCATAATTAATCCCAAGAGCGTGGCAATCACCTCTTAGCCCCAAGTGGTAGGAACTCATGTTACCACCATCCAACATGGGGTGGCCTACTTACATTATGGAACCGGTCTGTTGGCTCTCCCAATCGTGTTCCCTTGCTAATCCATGCTTGATTCCTTATAGGGAAATAAATGGATTAAATCAATAATTATAAGATCCTTAAATAGATTAGCAATTACCATTAGTAACTAGGTTAAAGATACATAAGAGATTATATATATAAAAAAATTATACTCCATCATGATGCATAAAAATATCTTATTAAATTCAATGGTTGTTTCCTTTTTGAATGTAGATATGTATTTATTCTCTGATCTCCTTTGATCTGCTTAATTCCTCTCCTTCCTACCTTGACCAAATGATGCCTCTTTCCTATATACCTTTGATTGCTTATAGGAAAACAAATAGATTAAATAAATAATTATAAGAGCCTTAAATAGATTAGCAATTACTATTAATAACTAGGTTAAAGATACATAAGAAATTATAAATATAATCTCTTATACTCCATCATGATGCATACCAATCACTTATTAAATTCAATGGTTGCTACCTTTTTGAATGCAGATATTTATTTATTCTCTCATCTCCTTTGATTTGCTTAATTCCTCCTCCTTCTTGCCTTACCAAATGATGCCTCCTTCTTATATACCTTTCATGGTGGGGTGAATAGTTACACCCTTAATTACCATTGCATCCCTTGGAAAGGATGCACTCCTCCCTTAATTGTTGCCCTTGGAGTTTACTTTTTTTTTAATTGTTGTTTTAATTAGTTAAGGCCTTCATTATGTAGCGTTGCATTATTATTTGGGAATCTCTACCTTTTAAAGTGATCGCCCCTATTAATACCTTTGTTTAATATTATTTGGTCTTTGATTTAGGCAACAGTCCACAAGTGTTGCGATCCTTATTTTTTCTTACATGGGGGCATGATAGTAGTGGTAATTTTTTTTTCTTTTAGTGGTTGTTGACGTGGTTTTTCATATTCAACAACTCTTTTAGAAAAGTAACCCTCCTTTGTCTTGTAGCGGTTGCTCATAATTGGGTCCTAAATAATTTAATCCCAATTTATGGTGCATGACACACTCACAACATAATGAAGCATATTCAACATTGATATATATTACAATATGTTTAACATGTATAAATAACACTATCCAAATATAGGTTCAGAACTAGTTATGAAAATACGTGTAAGAAATAAGTATAAGAATTGCAAATGAAACTTTGGAATATTAAGTAAAGTTTAAACTATTAAACATTAAAAACATAAGAATGATTGTCTTGAACATTAACAATGGCAGGTAGAGGTTTGGGGAAAAATTAGAAACAAGTTTAAGAATTGCAAATGAAATTTGACATTCTTTTTTGTATTGATAAAAATGTTGTTTATAAAGAAATTGTAGTGTAAAACTATAGTAGAAGCTTGCAAGAACAATGTAGACCAGAAATAACAGCTATAGAAAACTACAAGAAATTAGAAGTTACATGATAGTAGAGATGTAAATTAAAACAGACTACAAAAAAAGTGGTAATTACTTGACAATACAGTATGAGAGAGGAATATCAGTAGAACATTACAACATGATGATCAGCCACAAACATAGAAAAGTAGCTGACAAGAACCGAACCAATTTGGAAAGTAAGCCCTTAGGCCCTGAGCTATAATGACCTTTTTTTTAATGAATAGTTGGTTAACCTGGAGTTTGATATACTGAATTTGAAAATCAATCTTTAAATTATTCTCAGCCTCAACTTGTAGAAGAGAAAAAAGTGAAATCAGACAATAAAAAATGTCGAAGTAAAGCCCTAGAAGTGCAGCTCTTTGGTGATCATTTAAGTTGTTAAAGACAACTTTACACTTGTTTCTCCATATATAAGATAGAATGACATGCCTAACTCTATCAATAATAATATTATGATGTATTCCAAGCCCAAGAAGGGCTTCTTTCCAATTTAACTTGTGCTCGATGATAGGTAGATCATTAAATGCAACATTCCATTGTTTTTTAACAGATTGGAATCCCCAAAAAATATAATTTATATTTTCTTTCCTTTGACATAAAGGAAAATTAACTAGTTGGACCATCATACATTTTAGCCTGTCCACAATGGGCAGTTTGCAATATAAAAATTTCCAAGTAATTAATTGAGCATTTGTATTAGCCTTTGATTTCCAAATCTCAGCAGATAATTTTGTCCAAAAATTCTCATTTAACATTCCCAAGAAATATGTCTTATATTTTCTTTCCTTTGACATAAATGACAATTAACTAGTTGGACCATCATACATTTCAGCCTAACTGCAATGGACAGTTTGCAATAAAATCCTTCCAAGCAATTAATTGAGCATCTATATTAGCCTTTGATTTTAATTGTTAATGTTCAATGCAGTCATTATCATGTTTTTAATATTTATTAGTTTAAACTTTACTTAATATGCCAAAGTTTTATCAGGATCTTGTTGTCAAAACTTTGACATATTAAGTAAAGTTTAAACTAATAAATATTAAAAATATGGCAATGATTGCATTGAACATTAACAATTATGGGTGGAGGTTTGGGGTCAAGGGGTAGTTCCCCTTGTAGGGGTTTGGCGACTTATTTTTATCACTTAATTTTTGCAACACCTAGAAGTCTCTAGGATGGTTGAGAGACTCCTTGAAGTCTCCTAAATGTCTCAGGGATGTCCCAGAGTCCCCAAACCAGGTGGAATCTTAAAAATATCCATGAGATTTTAGTGGAATTGGTGGGATGGTGGGGAGATGTTTCCCCATGTTCGAACATCTTGGAGATGTCCCTATCCTAGAAATGCGGTGTTTTTTGTGGGTACGCATCCCCATGGGACACTATTATAGATCAATGTCCAATGATTGAAGAAGCAAGATGCCTCCCAATGCAAGTAAGCAGGGCATCTATGTAGGTGAAAGGGATAACATCACATGAGGGTGTGTTTATAAGTCAGATGGGTAGATATAGGGGTATGTTCAGGATCATCATGGAAAAAACAGGCCCTTAAGTGGCAATGAAAATTCAGAAAAATCAGAGTTAGGCAGCTTGACATGAAAATTTGAATAAATTATCTATATTATTTCAAAAATATGTAACAATATAATCTATAGAAAATTGAATGTAGTTTCTAAACTACTAGATATACTTTTTTTTTTAAAATATCTATTTGGTGAAAATTTGAAATTTCAATGCAGTAGTACTTAAATTTCAAGGAAAAAATAAGAAGTAGGTGTCTATCTGACCACCCTAACCAAAATAAAATGATAATATTTTTTTATAAGATTTTAGATATAAGTAGAGGACTCATGTCCCGATGTGATGCATATTTTTCTATATTTTTTTCCTAGTAAATAATTAATTATGAATTTTTTATTACAACTTTTAAAACATATAAAAACTCGTATGTCTGACCACCTTAACTTGGTTAAAACTTCATGAAATTCATTTTTTTTTTAATCCTATAGTATACGAAGTATAGAATGTGACACATGTTTTGGATTCAAAAACTGTGATACGGTTGGAAAGATATAGCAGTTTTTCAATCAGCCTATCAATCAGGACTTTAGTCGTAATTCAATTAAAAAATGAGTAATAATTATTTATTAAATTCAAAGTAAAGCATAATTTATATTAGTAGAAAGCTGAGAATCTCCTTTAAAAACCCTTTTCATCTCATCAATTTAGGGTAAAAAAAAAGTCATCAGCCACATGGGCGAAGTCCAAAAAAGCAAGGTAAGCTATTAAATACGTTTTTTGTGTTGACTTCTTAGGATTGGCATGTCCTAGCCAAATTTCAAAAGCTAACTCGAGGCTAATCCCTAGGTAGT